>PVLD010012263.1:0-61230 GCA_004027595.1 Dinomys branickii | reverse complement strand
GGCTTTCCCACGTCTCGCCCCGGCAGCCTGGTCCGCCCTACCACATCTCCCCCGGCATCTCAGAGAAATACGCCCAGTTTGAACTTCCCAGCCGAGGTCCCGGCATTCACGCTCGCCAAGTCTGTCTCGAGCTGGTGGTGTTTATTAAGGAGGATCGCTCCCTTGCTGCTCACCTGGTCGCCATCTTCCCATCCGCCTTTTTTTTTTTTTTTTTTTTTTTTTTGGCAGTACTGGGGATTGAACTCAGGACCCTGAGCTTGCTAGGCAGGCGCTTATTCCACTGAGCTATATCCCCAGCCCTAAAAGCCTGATTTTTAAAAAACGTCATGTCTGAAAAAGAGGAGGATCAGTTGGTAAAACTTAAAAATAGTCTTTAAATTTCTCAAGACATAAAAAAATTTATATAACAATTCACTATAAAGTCAAAACGTCGTACAAAATGACATTGGTAAGTTCTGAGGACCACCTACATCACAGTTACCACAGATCATTTTAAAGTGCAGATTTCTGAACTCTGTCTCAGATTTACTGACCCGCTTTCCTTAGAGTCTGCATTTAGTAAGTTCTGTAAAAGATATAAGGGTTCTGGAAACTACCCTATAGATAGAGCACTATTATCCCACTTAAGTACATTTAATCTAACTTTGTTGTAAGGGTTTGCCTTTTGGGAAAAAATATATTTTACAGAAGTAATAGAAACTGGTATACAACATTACTATGGGGCTGGGGATATAGCTCAGTGGAATAAGCGCTTGCCTAGCAAGCGCAGGGTCCTGAGTTTGATCCCCAGCACCGCAAAAAAAAAAAAAAAAAAAAAAATATTACTATGCATAAAGTAATTCAATAAGCACTATTGGTAAATGCAAACCTATTAAGATCTGCGACCATCTAGCGCACTAACTTGCCCACTTCTTTCTTTACTGATGAAAGCCAAGACAGAAAAAGAATAAGAAATTATTTTTTTTTACATATTAACAAAACCATATTTGCAGACCTCCTACAAGAGTTTCTAAAAGTGACTTTGGAGAAACAGGCTCTACAATGTAAAGTTAATTAAGGAGGTTTGGGGTAATTGTGCAAAAGATTTGTCCTGAGAGGTTGCATAGGAGAAAGGCTTGTCAGAGAAGAATGAGGACATCGTTGGCAGAACAGGAGGGAGAGGTAGCAATGGTGGAACAGCTGCCTCCCTTCTGGAAGCCTGCAGAGCTCAATTAAAATTCAATTGCAGTTGTGAATGACATGCTTTATGAATGTGCTTCCAGTAAATGTTTTTTTCTTGACAATCCTAATACAATTTCCTGAAAGGGAAGTCCTTACATGATAAAATGTTGTGTTTCACAAAGGGCTGATTTGGATTCTCAGAAAATCATTACTGCTACCCACCCTTGCCTGAACAAGCATGATTGCTATTACCTATACAAAAATGGGAAGTTTGTTTTGGTGTGGGTGGTGGTGATGGTGATTTTTTGGGGTTTTTTTGGTTTTTGTTTTGTTTTTTCTGGTACTTGGAATTGAACTCAGGACTTTGCACTTGCCAGGCAGGCACTTGTGCCACTGAACTGTATTCCCAACAAAAAATAAATTTCTATAAAACAATTGTAGTAAATGAAACATTTATAACATAGCCTTCTTAGGAGATAGCAAAATTAACTTTACATTTATGCCAAGAAGTAATGAAATAAACAAGTTATGCTCATGTTGTAATGTGATTTTAATAGTCAAGAAGAACTTAGCAAATATCTGCCTCATCAACTCCTACCTCCAAACAAGTCATTGCTTATGATCATTAAAAGCACATAAGTACATCATCCAAAATTAGATTAATTTATTAACTGAGATTAGATTATAATCATTTGTTGTTGGTTTTTATCTAATTAAATATCACAAGCCTTACTCCTATGAGGTCAGATGTAATTTTAACTGGAAAGGGCCACATGGCTACAGAGTAGGGGATCTAAATTGATAATCCTTGATTTAACAGACTGTGAATTATTATGATTTATCATCCTCAGAAGGCTGTAATAGTAAGAAAGTTTTAAATAGGAAAATTTGCTTCTCATACGTGTTGATTTTCCCCCCTGGAGTTGAGATTGAAGAAAGAAAATCAAATGCTCAATTATTATCTTATTGCTGGGCAGGTTTTTCCAATATTAAAAATATCAATCCTGTGAGGGTCCTGGCAATTTGTTTAATAGCAAGGATCATAGACTCAGAATCTGCCAGGTGGTGTGTCACCGGGGGTGCTGGGCCGCCACTCAGACTGCTCTTTCCCTGAAGCAAAGCACACTCAGGTTCCATTCATTTGGTCATTCACTTCCCAGCACAGTTGTGCTAACCAGGAAGTCTCATTTTCTGTTTCAAAACTTCACTTGGGTATGATTCACTGACACTGGGAGCCATTATTCTTAAGAGTCAATCTCTTAGTCCAACTCAATTGTTCAGGTTATTTATAATGCCCAATACAATGTAAGAGTTATATAAATAGCAGTTACTCTGTATTATTTAGGGAATATTGCCATGGGAAAAAAACTGTGTACATATATTCAGTAGAGGTGCAATGTTTTCCTGATATTTTTGATACAAGGTTGGATGTATCCTTGTAGATACAGAAGAAATGAATGCATTTTTCCCCAGGCTGCTCAAACCATGCAAAATGGATGGTGTGTCTGCCTGCACTGGTGATTCCTCTTCCTGCCAGGGGACTTGATTTCATCATCCAGAAGCAAATTCTCATAATCAAATCACAGGTTGCTTGATTTTTTTTTTAAAAAGGCTACAGGGATAGAATAGCTCCATGCCTAAAAGGTAGAGAAACACGAAAATACTCAGCGATCAGTGACTGTGCTGCTGTTCAGCCATTTCAAACCCGTACAATTGCATAGCAGATGTGAAATGCCTCAACAATGCCCTTACCGGGGAAATGCATCTTCTACCAGCCTCTGCATATATTTGTCTCCAATGGTGAGCACAAATTATATCACTTCTGGATCACTGCAATTACCTTATAAATGTAGCATAAAGTGTATCATTCACAACAGTCAAAAGATGGAAACAATCCAAATATCCATGAGTGAATAAACACAATAATATTAATAATAATAATAATCACATCAGTGAATAAACAAAAAAGGACAGTATTTGGCCATAACAAGGAGCAAAATATCAATACAGGGTACAACATGGATAAATCTCCAGAAGAGCATGCTAAGCAAAAAAAGTCAAGCACAAAGGGTCACATAGTGTCTGAGTCTACTTTTCTGAAATATTTTGACTAGGTAAATCCGTGGAGACAGAAAGTATATCAGTAGTTCACAGAGAACAGGCGAGGTGGTAGACTGTGAAAGAGATGCCGTCTTCTCTGCAGGTGACGTAAATGATTTGGAAGTAGCTAGGGCTGATACTGTGAGTGCACTGAATGCCACTGAACTGAACACTTGAAAATGTTGACTTTATGTTATATGAATCTTATCTCCCTATTAAATTGTATTAGTAAAGCTATCCACTAAAGTTTGATTAAAAATTAAATAAGATTTAAAACCTCTTTTTAAAACAATGGGAGAAAAATAATTTGATATCTGATTTATTATGGATTCTAAATAACACATTAAATAATCATATAAATGACTACATTAAATTGAATGAAATGACACTCAGACTCTCTTATGTTGTGATTATTTTTCTGCATCATTTCAGTAGAGATTAGACATTCATTTTAGGCATATACATGATTATTACTTTCAAATTACATGTTCTATTTAGAGGACATTTGTAGCTAATCTATTAGCAATTCTGATTTGTTGCTTTTCTCTAAGAACTTTTAAAAATCTCTCCTTATGTTAAACTTGTGGGATTTTAATTACAATGCGCCATTGAGAAGTTATTTTCTGATTGTGGCTATTTTGCATGCTATGCTTTGTTTACCTGGAAGTTGAATTCTTTCCCTAAACTGCAATCTTTCTGTTATGACTTTGGTGCTATCTTCTGATTTTTCTGCAACTCCTATAATTCTCAGGTTAATTTGCTATTAGTCATCTGGCAGCATCTGGATCCAGTTTCTATGATTTCCACAGTCTCTTTTTATTGAATAAAAAAAAGTATCTCTGCATATATGGTCTCTGAGTATATTTGTGTATTTATCTTCTAGCTCTTGCACCCTCTCCTCGCATTAGTCATTTCTGCTGCCAATACTTCCAATAGATCTTTTTATATCCTGAATTTCTGTTTGATATCTCTGCATGGTCTCTAACTCTTTACCAAAATTGTCATATGTGTCTTAGATTGTTTTGGCTAATCCATTCAATTTTTTCTTTGTGTCTCCTGTAAACTTGCTGGTTATTTCATCAGTTAAGTCCCTTATCTGTTTGGCTGCATCATCTTTGAACTCACTGAACATTTCATCATTGTTTTGTTTTGTTTTTTGAGACAAGGTCTCACTATGTTGATCAGCCTGGCTTTGCACTCACTATACAGCTCCAGCTGGCCTCAAACTCATGGCAAACCTCCTGCCTCAGCCTCCAGAGTGCTGGGATTACAGGCGTGCACCACCATGCCCAGCTCATCACTGAGCAGTTTACTGATCTGATTTTTTTAATGTCTTTTTTATCCCTTCATATATTTCAACCATTTGATATTTTACTTCCTGCCTGTCAGATCAGATTTTCGAGTGTTAAGATTCTTGGAGGCATCTTACTGCCTTGTTTCCTCACGTTTCTATTTTCTATGCTGAGTGTTGAGGGTCAGAGTGGAAAAACTCTATCCCTAGTATGAGAGTCTTTTTATTTAACGTATGTTTCTTAATGATGTGATCCTAGTTTTGGTTATGTTTTGTTTTTATACAGCTCTTCAACTTACTACCAGTTAGATAAGCATCTACAGGGCCAACCACAGCGTCAATCCTGGACACTAAAACTTGTTTTAACAATTTCTCCCTTTTTCACAGACTGTGATAGAATGCTACAGACAGGTAGACTGGGATGTCTGAGATAAGGACAAGAAAAGGAAGGGAGAATACGAGGAGGAAGAAAGGGAGAACAGCGAGAGAGGAGGCAGTGAAGGGCGAGGAGCTCAGACTTCGCGGGCGTGTTTTTACAGCTGGAATGGGAGGCTGGTGCAGAGGAGGTCTGAGAGAGCATTTGTGAAAGCGATGCAGAGAGGGACGTGTACCCGGAGAGGGAGAAAAGCCGCGAGGAGGTCAGGACCTGCTGACGCGCGTGCCTAGTAACCTTATATTTGAACCCCTGTATAGAATCTTGATGAGCGTGGCCCTGACTTCCCCAGGAAAGGTACTGTGCAGGTTATAGCACGGTTAACTCTGCAGACACTTCCCAGATATACTTGAAAAAGGAAGAGTAAGAAAAAAGAGGGAAAAACCCGCACAGCTACAAAAACACAGACTTAGCCCAGCTCTCAGTCCTAGTCGAGCTGCCGTCCGAATCGTCCCAGGGAGCGCTTCCCCGACTCCCCGGGGCAGGGGCTCTGACCGCTGAAGCGAGAACGACGGACTGCTCAGTTGCGTTCTTTCCTAAGCCTCCCACCGCTCAGGCGTCACTGCTCCACAGGAAGCCTTTCTCAGTCCCCGGCGCTCTCCTGCGACTCCCTGAGCCAGCTCCTCCTGTGATTTGTTCTCCTGCCTGCCAGGGAGCGCGGGGGATTGGCAATCCACGGGCACCTTTGAGCCCACCTGCTCTCTGCAGGGCACAGTCCGCTTAGTTTCCAGTTCGGCCCTGTGGCCATTCTAGCCTGTGTTTGCCTCTGTCTTAGGTTCAGACACTTTGAATTGAATTAGAGTGCGGTTGGGCCAGTACCCAGTCTTTCGCTGATTTCTTAAAGGGCTTTCTCGGTCTCCACCCACTTCCCCGCAAGATGAACCCGCAGCTCCGAGCTCATTTTCTCTAAGGCTCCAGCTGAGTACACCACATACGAAGCTGCACCTCTCTGGCTCTGTGCCTGCATCTGCCTCACAATGCTCCGCGAAGTCTCACTTTCTTACTGTCGGTGTTGAGCCTTTGGGGTGGGGGTGGGGCTCCCGTGCAGACCCTGAGCGGAGGTGGGTGGGGTCCTGGGACACAGAAGCACCTGGTGTTTGGGGGCATTCCCGGTGATAGAGCCTTGCTCATCGCAATCTGCAGCTCCCTGGGGCATGACTTTTTCAACAGCCAGCTCTGGACTCTAAGCACCTCTAATCAGCTTCCTTCTACATTTCCCCACAGGCTGCTGGTGCTGGCGCAGCCTCTGTCCTCCAGGTGAGTCCCTGGGTTTTAGTTTCTCTGACGCCCTAATGTGTACATATCTGCCTCAGGAGAGTCCCTCTCTCGGTGGAGAGGGCAGAAGGCTGGTTACAGGCTCTGCTTCTGTGTACCAGCTTCCTGTTGCATCTCCTCCCGAATGCTTCTACCTCTAGCTAGCTGCAGTGCAGCTCCCGCTCGATGTTTTTAACATTAATGTAATGGTTCCATAGTGAGCAGAACAGTTCCTAAGAGGCAGTGTTTTCAAAAGAGAGCCAAAGTGAGACCAAGGAGGCAATGCAGAGAAAGCAGCAGCCACGCAAGGGTGGAGCGGAGGTGCTGTAAGCCTAGATGTGGCTGGTAATGAAAAGGGCTCTATCTTTACAAAACACTGTGTTAACAGGAGGCGGGATGGCTGCTGAATGATCTTCCCTGTCAGACCAAATACTTCGAAGAGAAAATACTGCAGGTCCCTATGCGCTCCACTTCCCCTCAGACTTAATCTCACCATCCTGCTTCACTGTTCGGGCTCCAGAAACCCTCCTGTTACATTTCTTTACCTTTTCTCAGCTGTGCTATTAGTTCCTATCGTGCCACGACTGCTGTTATCTTGGATTTCCTACCCATGGTCCTGCGTCACAACCCCTGAAATTCACCAAGAAAGTGATCGGACCCATAAATGCTGGGGCTCAGGGATGAAGTTAATGTGTCACAGCTTTGGCCCAGTGTTGTTCAGTTTCACCTAGCATTAAAACACTTTTAATGTCTCACTTATAACTGAACCAGATCCTACAGTTTCTGCCTCACACTTTTACTGTCTTCAAGACTCAATTTTTCTAAGTATGCTTACTCGCCTAAAAGAAATTCTACACCCAAGACCTCTATAAAAGTCTCTGAGCGGGGCACTGTGCACATGCCTGTAATCCCAGCCCTCTGGGAAGTCAAGGCAAAAGAACTGTAAGTCCAAACCCAGCCTGAGCAATTCAGCAAAACCTTGTCTCAAAATTTGAAGATTAAAAAAAAAGTTAGAGATATAGCTCCCTTCAAATACTCTGAGTCCAATCCTCAGTATGCCAAAAATTCCTTTTTAAAAAAGTATCTGTTTTTTGCCACATTTACACAATATAAAATTACCTGAAATGTGGACTCACATAGTCACATGCAAAAGGGCCGGCCACATATTAGAAGGGAAAAATCAAAGGAATCTAAGTGGAAGCTTCTGGTGTCAGTCTGGTTGCCAAGAGATGGCAGGGGGTTTGTAAAAATGCTGAGATGGGCCAGGGGTGTAGCTCAGTGGCATAGTACCTGCCTGGCAAGACTGAGATCCTGAGCTCAATTCTCAGTACCAAAAAAAAAAAAAAAGAAAGATGCTGAGATGTAGGATTATTAGCATTAGGGTCAAGTACTGAATTGTTCTACTTTGGAGACACTCAGAAAATGTTAGGCTGTTAACCAGGGGAACAGAGCCAACAAAACCCACCATGTTAGGTGACTGACCTAAACAATATGCAGTAGACACCTGGCAGGACACACACCACTGGACTGTTCTTATTGGCAGTGAAGATATAATTACTGCATCTCAATAATTTCACATGATCTTGACCTGTCTGATTTGGGGAGATGTGGAACAATTAAGTTATTTGTATCTGGGTATTGCTCACAATGGGCTTTTTGAGGGAGAACCCAAGTTCACAGTGCAGTCTTCCAGACAGCAACTGTCAAGCATGCCGTACACCTGTGCTCAGTAATACTGATCTGCCAACCTGGATCGAGCTTCCAGACCGAGTAAGTAGAAAAAAACAACCAGCATGTGAACCTGACCTTAGAGAAAGTACTACTGCAAAACTCAAAGGAAAGGACAGGTGTGAGTAATAGGAAAGGGGCATGACTACAAATGAAAACTTGCTTATGTTTGTATCGCATTTTTGAGTTTCCAAAATGGTATCTGATGCACTTTACACTTGCTCATTCCAGCCATGGTGAGAGGGAGGAACAAGAGCATCATCTCATGCTGTTGATAAGCAAACAAGGGTCAGAAAATGTCAATGAAGAGGCAAACCTTGGATGTAACCATTGTCTATGAAGAAAAATTCACCCTTAAAATGGATATTTCATTTCATTAAATGTTCTGCCCAGTTTATTAGAAAAAAAGATGGGAGGGGGGGAATCGTAACTGAAATGTAGCACTCCCCCTTCCCTCAGGTCTGTGAACAAGCGTGCCCTGGTAGGACACGCTCTGGCCGAAGGGAACTGCTGCTTCTTGGCGCTCTCCTTGTTGCTTGCCTCTGTCTCTGGTGTCTGTCACCTGTTGACATGCTTCCTAACTTGTCTTCTGCTTCTTCCACGGAATGTAGGCTCCGGGGGGGTCAGGATTGTTTTCCTTTTTACTTTACTTCCTTCATTAATGCAAACATGTCATTTAGAATAGTGCTTAGGCGGTGGTTAAGTTTGTGTTACGTGGATACCTGAGTGACGCTCAGGTCTTCCATGTGCCACCTCTTTCTGTAGGCTGATCTTGGGTCATCTTTTCAAAGCAATCAGGTCTCTACAGCACAAGATAGGACGTAGCAAGCCCTCAGAGGTCAGTTTCAAATCGCTAAGACAATTCTCTCCATGTTTAAACAGGAAGTTTTGTGAGTCTGTTTCATGAGGTAGGGGGTATGGGGTAGGAACAGCTGAGGATGTGATTCGTGGCTCCTCTATGGTGCGGGGTTTCTCTGCAAATGAGGTTAAAACCATTCCCTTTCTCTTCAATTAGCAAGGGGAAGATGATGCAAAACAACAGGACAAAAACTATTTTGTGTGGCCTGTGAGATTATCTCCAGCCACTAAAACCGAGGATACTACCGACACTAAATGTTGAACTTTTGCTCCATGGAGTAGAAATTGAAAAGGCACCGTGGTGTAACAGAGCAAACACGGATCTGGACTCCGAAGACCTATATGCCCTTGAAATCCGCTCCCTAACAAATGTGCGACCTGGCGAATCTATAAAATGACAGTAAGAAGATGATGTTGTTAGGGCTAAATGAGACATTTCCTGTGAAAATATTCTGAATACCAAAAGGGATTACACCAATAAGATGTGTGTTTATTCATTTGGAATCAAAGCAGAATAAGTACATTTTATCAATTACTTTGTATTCACGGCAGAAAGCAGGATGGATTTAATACGAGGAAGGGAAAACACAAATTAGGAGAATTTAGTTTTTTAAGGATTTCAAAACCTAGCATCTTTGTATTCTATTAAAAGGAGTAAAGCTTCTACACCTAGCTATCAAAGACAAGATCACTCTCAGGAGAATTCAGAGCTGCCCTCTTTGTGTCAGAATCCAACTGGGACAGCCCAGCAACCCTTCCATCCAGAACCCTCCTGATTCAGAACCGTACTTCAGAACGAGCTAGAGAGTGGCTGCTCCTCAGCTTCTGAAACATTTCATTCCAGAGAGCCCCAGGGAAAGCCATCAAGGAGGATGCTAAATCGTCATGGTCTTTTAAATGGTGGGGAAGTGGCTTAGGAATATGGTTTTTGCTCAGTTACCAGCTCCTGACTAACAATTTAGAAAGAATCCCTCTTGCAAGGCCGAAGTGAAACAAAAAGCTTGCCCTAACTTAAACACATAGGAAAGATATGAATAGTTAACAGCTACCACCTTAGAGTGAACAGCAAGCCCTGCAGAGCACAGTCGAGATGCTGCCTTCATTTATTTCATATGCCTTGACCTTTTGGACCAAAGGCAGCTAGAGAAAAATAAATAGAAGCCATCAGCTGTGGTTCTCTTATGTAAAAAAAGAATGCCTATGAAAGGCTGGCTTTATTGTTCTGAAGTGTAACCACTCAAGACAAGGAGTGATTTGTTTGTTCTTTGCCTTTGTTCCTAGAACACAATCTTTAGTTTATTTCCCCCCTACACAGACAGGCATGTACAATGTCTTACTTTTATATAAAACTAAGATACATTAGATAGATAGGTAGATAATAGATGTTAGCTTTTTAAAGCAAGAATTATTGTGTACCTTCTTCTACAAACTGCATACAGGACACGACTTTGGAGTAGAGCTAGAGTGAGCGATTCTATCCGTTAAAATCCTGGTAACGTTCCTAACAGCTGCAGTTTGCTCTTCAGGCTCTGTGTTTTTGTACTGCAGGCCTCATCCCATTGAATTCCTACAAGACCATGATGAAGTTGATGCTATCATTATACCAGTTGTACTGGCTACAACAGCCTTAAAGTTCCCCTCAGCTTGACCAAACCTTAAACAAGTTTTTTTTCTTGACTTCCCTTTTACTAGAAAATATGTTTTAGACAACTTGTAGCTGTCAATTTTTTTTTTTTTTTGAGATAGGGTCTCCCTATGCAGTTTAGGCTGGTCTTAAACTATGTAGCCCAGATTGGCCTCGATCTCATGGTGATCCCCCTGTCTTAGCCTCCCAAGTGCTGGGACTGTAGGCATGTGTGACCACACTTGGCCTGTAGCTGTCAATTTTTTCTCTGTCCTTTGAGATGGAATCTCAAAGCCCCGGGAGACATTCATTCAAAACACAGTGATCAATAATGACAGCCTTCTACTCAGATCCTTGCTCTGTGGGAGAGTAGGTGCCTAACTTTGGGAAGGGTCAGTTGATGAACACTCAGGACCAAATCTCAGTGACCAAACACCTGAGGTTCCGCTGAAGCACCTTCAGGAGCTCGCTCCACTGTGAAAATTTCTCCTGCTTTCTCTTTCAGGAGACTTGGGTTCAATCTCCCTCCACTGCTACATGAATCTTAACCCTACAGCAATAGTCTGGAACGGTCTTCCGTTCCCATTTAACTTGACCCAGTGAGATGTCTTCTGTGAATGACCATTCAGATGAAGAAACTGAGGTTTATAAAGCTTAACTTACTTCATATCACCGCTTGGCTGCACACTAGCACCGAGTTTTTATTACATCAAGAGCACAGATGCTAATGCCCAGGTAGCCAAACTCTATTCTCTTGGAGAAAAAGGTAAAAGTCAAGGAAATGCCACAGGGACACCTCTAGCTGTTTCTGCGCTCCTTCCCCTGGGGACAGAGACAACTCTAGCAAACCGTCCTGAGCATGCTCGCCCGCGGGATGGACCGCTGCCAGCGCACCTGCCCCTCTAGGTTCCTGTGGGGCAGCCGTGGCAGGACACGGAGCAGAGCACTCTCTCCTGCCCTCCATGCCAGCCTCCTCCTCTTGCAACCCCACTCCCCAGAGCACCAGCCCCTGAAGAGCGGTCAGTGACCAGCTAACCCTCGGAGTTAGCAACATGGGAAGGGGTAGCCTTCCCACAAGACTGACCTGGCCGCCAGAGAGCAATGAGGAGACCACACCTTCCCCTCCCTTTTCTTTCTTCTTCACCCTTCCCTGCCCCTCCTGTCTCTTCCTCTTCTCCTGCCTTCTCTTTCTACCCCGCCTACGTACCCATCCATGCGAGCAAACACACAGTTTCACCCCCGCAGGGAAGAGCGCGCTCCTTCCCGCTTAGGGTCCGCCCAAGCCGGCACTCCCGCACCCGAAGCCTTCTGACTGCCCGCCTCTCCATCTCAGTTCTCACTAACGAGCTCTCAGCCTCAGCCTGAAAGGAAAGAATAACATATTTTGTAGTTTTGATGAGTTGAAATGAAACTGTTAGGACTGTTTGACCAAATGCCAAAGCCGCTACTGAGAAACCCCTAAACTGCAGAACCCACAGAAATCCCATCAACCCACTGGATCCCTCAACCCCCAGAGCGATTCTGTATTCTCAAACAGCAGAAGTTGCCAAATGTTTTCTTAAAGAATCTAGAATCGTTCCAATTTATTTTTTCCAATCTATAGTTTATCATCATGTTATATATACATATATAAATAATTTTTAATGAAATTCAGTCATCTCCATTCATTTTCACCCAGGCTTCATACAGAAAAATTTCAGCCTTAAATGACTGCAGAATGAGTGCTCCATAAAAAAAATAAAAATAAAAAACAACCCAGGCAAAACCTCGCATAGTCCCAGAACGCCATCTAAGGACTACAAGTTGAAATGACAGCCTCTGAATGAATCGAAGCCCATATCCTTAAAGCTGTCAATGGCTTCGTGGTAAATGGGTGACGAATTTCTTATGCAGAACACTACCTGTGACTTCTCGGTTCCCCAGGTTATTTTAGGACAATTAGGAGCCCCGTCCTGTTCCTCTTGCCTGTGACGATGACCTCCATACTTCAGGGGCAGTTCTAGCAGTGACAGGCTAGCAAGAAAGACACTCTCCTTCTGAGGAGAATCATCCTGCTTGGAGTTGAGCTGACCACACATTTACACAGGTGCTTCCAGTGTGGGTTGAGGGTGTGTCTCTGAGAAGGAACAGTTGAATAGTCTCTCCTGTGTGTTCTAAGCACCCTGAAACACTCTATCTGCAGAAGGGATGATTCCCATGCTCGCTTTTGCCTGCCACTGCTAGGTTACCAGGCTAAATGGTGATTGCTAAGAAAGCCAAGAAAGAAGAAAACAGATCATTAAGCCTGCAGTAAGCCTGCGTCTGTGAGCAGCAACAGCAGCACCTCAGCAGGCCACGGTGGCAGGGCTGCCTGGGCCTGGAGTTTGAGACCAGCCTGGGCAACATGGTGAGGCCCTGTCTCAACACAATTTTTTTCATTTGTGAGACAAAATGAAATAACATGTTTCAAACTCTGCTTATCACATAATTATTTATTAAATATTGGTTTCACCATTTAAAAAAAGTTCAACATGTTTTACCAAAATTTAGAAGGGAAAGGAAAACAGGGTTTCCTCTGTCCTCATTGTCCTCCATGGTGACATTTTCCCGCTAATCCAGGGTTTGAGTCATTCTCTTCAGCATCTCCTGCATTTCATTGGCAGCCTGGTCCTTTCACTCTGTCCCTATAATGTCTGTTGTGCCTCTTTCTACTTGTCCTTGCTGACTTCTGTCACACTCAGAGGATCCCCGTCACTCTGTAAACGAGGATAAGTCATCACCTTGACATTCCAGATCACAGGAAGCCACATCCTTTCAATCCTCCCACCCCAAACCATCCCAAACCGTCTTCCCGATTCTCACAGATCCCAAAGCCATTTCCTGCTTCCCTCTCTCTTTGCTGTGAGCCGGAACTGCTTCTATCCAGCGTCAAAGACTAACCCCTTCCATGAGAAATTTTCCTATACCCAATGGGACAGTTGTGGCATTGTGCTCCTTTGAACCAGCCTGGAATTTCCTTCATATGCTTAGTTAGAGGCTTCATGTTTTGCAGTTGTCAGTTCTCGTCTCCTCCTCACCTGATTATAAGTTTCTCAAAGGCACTTGCTCGTTTGCAAGAGGGGTACAGCAATGATTCAGAGCACAGACTCCAGATCCAAGCTGACTGGTTTTAAATTTTGGTTCTGCCACTTGCTAACCAAGCAAAATTTAGCAAATCACTTAACTTCTTTATGCATCATTTCTTCCTTCATAGATTCTTTTTTATAATTTTACTATAATTACTAATCCATATTGATGGTACAAATGATCCCGCTGTGACATTCCACACACGCATACACATGATCGTGTGTACCCTGCTTTCCTCATGTCCGTTCTCCCTGCCCTCTCTGTCCCCTCCCTCCCAGCCCCCTGGGAGTCCCACTGATCTCGGGGAAGGAAACTCCCAACCCGAAGGATATCTGGGACATGTTCCTGTTCTCTAAAATTGAAGAATGAATTTTACAAACAACGGAGGTTAAGAGCAGAATGTATTTATTGAGGGAAAGAAAGTTCCGTCTGAGAGAGGGACAGAAGGGGGCCCAAGTGGGCTGCCCAGGGGACCTGTCTTTTCCAGGGCTTTTTATAGAGCAAAACCGTGAGGTGAGGCAGGTCCAAGGTGGAAAACATGGGAATTCACTGGGTGGGCATGAGATGGGACAAAACTATGATCCGTCCATAAGATTACAAATATAATTGTTCAAGAAGACTTGATTAAATCAGGACCAAATGGGGAAATGAGTCACACTGATGTGAACGCAGACTAAGCGCCTTTCCTGAAGGGGGTTAACCGGGTTAGTGACTCTTGCTGGCATTTTCAAGGTGATGGTACCTATACAGAATATCAATTCCTGATGTCCTTCTCTAGGGAGGTATGTGGGTACATTCGTCTTATCTTTGTTTTGAGGTCTGGGCCACAGCAGGAGTGCCTGTCTCTCCCTCAGTTGGAAGGAATTTTGTCTTCCATACCAGCTTCTTCCAGGGCCCAGCCCTGTGTGACTGCCTATAGTATTTCTAATACTTTTATCCATTCATTTCCGTACAACACTTCTACTTTCTCTAGATTTCTATAATTTAAAAAAGTTAATGTGTGGAAACCTGAGGTCAGTATCCAACAAATAGAAGAGCACACTGCTGAAATGCGTTCCTTTGCTCTCAGTTTTGATTGATAATTAAAGACAACAAATGCCATAGCTCAGAGCAGCACCATCTCACAGGATCTTTTCAAAGAGATGGCAGGCCAGTTTTTTTTTTTTTTTCATTATTTATTATCACAGAATGATCATATTCCCTGTGGAGAGTTGGTGCATGTACAAAACATCTCACTTCCTTTGTATCCCCTTTTCTTCCCCTCCCTCCATCTCTCAGTCCCCTTCCCACTGGCCAAAGATCTATCTCCCTCTTTCCTAATATCTATGTTTTATTTTGCTCTTTACCTTTTATGGGGGGGTGTCATATAAAAGAAACCATGCAATATTTAAACGTGTGTGGTGACAGCCTAGTCTCGTAACACTTAGTTGATTACCTCCAACAATTTGGAAAAATTAAAAAGACAAGGAAGGTAGAGTTTTTCCAAGCGGAAGAAACGGGGGCGCCAGCCCTTTTTGCTCAGATCTACCGAAGGGTGCCCTGGATAAGCCAGCCGTCTCAGGGCTCTGAAGTCCAGCATTCACAGTGACCAGGAGCTGACAACAGAGGAATCAAAAGACAAAGTTGCAGCCAGGCATGGTGGCACATGCAGTGCTGATGCAGGAAGATCACAAATTTGAGTTCTACCTGCCTCAAAATAAAAATATAAGAGATAGCTCAATACCAAAGTCCTGGTTTCAATCCTTGGTGTATGAGGGAGATACATTTGCCTCAGAGTTTGTGAAGAAATAGAATGTGTTTGGGAAAAGAAGTGGGTCATAGGAGGGAGAAGAGAGAGAGAGAGAGAGATCGAGGCAACTGTTTCAGCCGGGGGGCTCCCCTGGAGGGGAGAGGAAAAACAAACCACAACAGGGAGAAGCTAGAAGTACATTTTGGGGATATCAGCTGAGAAAAGCTTAGCAGCAAGCTAGAAAGAACACAACCCACACCAAGGGAACAGTAAGCAGGTGGCCTAAGCCACTGGGGACAGGATGGTATGAGAAGGCAGTCTACAAAGAATCTACAATACAGTAACTCTAACACCTGCCTTACACAGGAAGTCTTGTGCGTAACAGTTCTGGCCAAGTAAGAATTTTCTTCCTCTCCTTCCTTTTCTGCTGATAACGACCCCTGGGGTTCAGAAACTTTGGTTAACAAGGCGACTAAAAGAGAGAGAAAAAGAGAAAGAGACAGAGACAGAGAGAAACATTTAATGAGGAAAAGAAGGGAGTGACCCCCATCTCGTTTTCTAGCTGCATATTCCCTTCTCTGTCAAGCCTGAACTGGTGGGGCCATGGGAGAGAGCTGATGTTAATTCAAGTTCAGTTTTTTTCCTGTAACATGGGAATGGATGTTTTAATTACTTGTCTTAACCGAATGTAACCGATCACTTACAGGGATAGAGAGAAGCAAAAGTCAAGGTGCTTTATAATTGCATCCCATGGGCCATGCTTATTCAAGGTTATAGTTGACCTGCAGTTAAATAAATACTCAGGAAATGTTAGCTGTTCATATCACTTTTGTTCTCCCTTGTGTTTTATACCATCCTGAATATAGGAGGTGTTCGTTTTTGTCTTTATTCTTTCAAAAGTATTGAGCTACTGCTTTGTGCCAGGACACTGGTCAGAGACCAGACTAAGATAACAATGACAGTCCTTATCTCCACAAACACAAAAGGCTAATGAATGGATCACAGGTAACTAAAAAACTGCCAACATAGAGCATGAAGCGCCCTGCAGATAGAAGCAGAGTGCCACAAGGGGGTGACTCACACCTCAGAGGACTGCGAGATGAAACAATGTAAGAAACCACGGAGCTGCTCGAGTCTACTTGGAACTCTTTGCCTTTTGTTTCCTTGAAAACATTTGAATTTAAAGGGCACAGGAAATCCGATGGCCTCAAGGTGAAGGCCCAGGAAATGCTGGTGGAAAAACCATTTTCTGTACAGGAGTACAGCTGTAGCTCTCAGAACCAGAGGTGGGTGCAGCGCTGGAGGAAGCATTTACTGTACTCCCTCCAAGAACGTAACCTTAACACCGGGGTCTCCTATGGGCTGACATTTCCGAGGTCCCTGGGCAGCACCTTCTGTCACTTCTTAACTCCACCACCAGAAGTTTCACACAGAGCAATAGCTAACCAGACCTATCATGAAAGTTCTGGCTCCAGTTAAAAGGCAAATACCACAGAAGAGGAAACAGAGTATTACATTTGCTTTGCAGCGTGGAGGAATTGTTAGACTACTTCCTGACCATGAGGTCTGACACAGAAAAGAAGATGCACGAGATCCCAGGGTATTAGGGCGGAACAAAAGTACTTCTCCCAGGTTCTCCAGGGAAGACTGTAAGATTCGCAATTTGCACACAGATTCCAAGGTGATTGCTTTGCAGAACAAGAATCAGAGGGCTGAGAGAAACAAGATTGGACAAAGGTAGCACTGTCCTGAATCGTGGTTGCAACAAGGTGCCCGTGGATCCTACAGGAAGCTGGGCCAGCCCTTCAGAAGTGTCTCAGTGAGGCAAGGCAGCCAGGCTTTGCACCAGGAACAGCTAGGGCCTTACGCTACAGTGTACACCCCGGTGTCACCTGCAGACACTACTGAGGTTAAAACAAAGAAGACAAAATTATGTCTATAGAAGAACACACACCTGCCCCAGTCTACTCTTTGGCTCATCTCTAGCCATTTCTTCAGCATCCTCTCAGTATTAACCGCCCAAAATCTCTGCTAGCTCCTAAGTGCCAAGTCTCTCCTTGAGAAAGCAAGTTTAAAAATGGTATGCAGAGGTGTTGTCCTACTGCCTCAGTTTCTCCACTGAGCTCAGAGACCTCACTGGGAGATCAGAGAGAGAGACAGAGAGACAGAGATTAAAGTCAGCATGAGCTTGTTCATCTTTTTTTGCTCAGAATTACCCTTCTGAGGCCTGGCCATGACGTGCTAGAATAATGTGTACACCACCAACATGCCCTGGGGTTACTCTTTCCAATCCTACAGGCCCCTGGAAGTAGTTAAGGAGCTTCATGGATCAGAAACCCCTATTTTATCATTTTCTCCTGCCAGGAAATTTGCCCAGCCTGTGGGCCAAGTCCATTGGGCTTGGAAGAAACTGATACCCCAAGCTCTTTTTATAGGCAAACAATGTATGCATCCATTTTTTTTGCCGAAAAAACATTTCCTCAGTACCTAGAATGCACCAGGAAATGTGTTTGGCACTGGAAATACAGAGATAAGCAAGATATAGTGTCTGCTTTCTACAGCCTCCCAAGGTCGATGTAGAAAAGCAATGGTGGGGACTCGGGGCTATCAACCAAAGCACTACAGACTTGGACAGGAAACCACTTGCCAGGCCAAAGCAGTCTGTTCTTCCAACAACTCACTGAACTCTGCCAAGTGATGTTAATACCCACCGCCAAAATCTTAACAGGAAAAATTATCTCCAAGCAGTAATGAGGTTCCTCTGAAACAAGGCTCAAACTTCTCTCTTAGCAACGAGTTCTTCATAAGCCCTACAATGGCTCTGTGATGGTAGGTTTCCACTGTCCAAGCTGCAGAATAAACTGTGTTGCACACCAGGGCCTTTCTCCTAAGGCTAGCGCAGCCCATGGTGGTCTGCTCCAGTCAGCCAACCACACTGGCATCTCGGCAGCATCTGGCCAGGTATCGCCACATCCTGAACTCTGGTTTCCCAAGAGCCTGTTCACCTCTTCTGCTGTTCTATCAACAATTAACCTGTAGCTCCAAACAATGGAGTTAACATGAGCCCCAGAAAAGATAATGTTGCACTACCCCCCAAATTGGGCATGGCTGTTATTTAAAGCCTTCACTCTCTATGAAAGAAAATGTTCCTTTTCATTTACAGATGTCTCATTAAAGAAACCACTGAGTCACTTTTATAAGTCAGGCCCATCGATGACTGACTCCTACTGCCAGTGGTCAAGCACTGCTGTCTGTGAGGGCTCTGTGATGCAGCGAACTAGGCTCACAGTGAGAAACGACACCAGCTGTTTCAGATGAGACCGGGAGATAGAAAGCCAAGGAGGCTAAAATAATTATTTGTGTGCCATTCTCCAGAAGATGAAGAGATATGGTGAAGAGCTAATGAAACTTTTTCTTCTTTTAATGCTAACTATCAAACCCAGAGCCTTGTGCGTGCTGGGCAAATGCTCTACTAGTGAACTATAGCCCCAGTCTTTTTTTTCTTTTTGAGACAGTCTCATAAAATTGTCCAAGCTGCCCTAGATCTTGCAATCCTCCTGCTTCAGCCTCTTGATTAGCTGGGATCACAGGCATGCACTACCACACCCAGTTGCTAATGGCATATAATAAGGGAATTCTAATGCAGAAATCCAATGTATTTAGTTCTCATACTCTTTCTACAACTTTCCTAAATTCCGATCTCTGTTTTACCACTACTATCTGAGAAGCCTTGAAGAAGTTAGCTTCTCCAGCCCTCAGCTTACCTCTGAAATGGGAATGCTAGTATTACTTACCATGTACGGCCACTGCGGTATTGAATGCCTCCGTTATACAGACAGGAGAGGAAACAGCAGAATACCTGCTGCATAATAAGTGCTCAACAAAATACAGCCATTATTAACTATTATCCACAACACAAATGAGGTAAACCTAGTTTTTGCTTTTTAGGTAACATTCGTCCTTCTGTATTCACTACATTTTTTTTAAGTTTCAGATGAATAAAATATTTAAACAAATTTGTAAAATATATCTGGAAAGAGTAATGGTAATGATATAGTGGCAGGGGATACAAGATCAGAGGATTAGGGGACAGAAATAGGAAAGAGACATATTTTTCAGTAGACATTCTTTAGCACTGATGGAATATTTGTTGCAATGTACATAGTACATGTTCAAGAATAGAACTGTTTTGAAATGAGTAATCCGTGGCCACATGGAGAAGAAATTAATATCTGATAGCTAGATCCTTACACAAGCGAAAGCAATAACCATCAAAAGAGTAGTTAACGTGCCCTGAGCAATTACCACATGCTCAGCACTGTTTTAAGTTTTCGTTCATGGACCCACTGGATCAAACTGCACAGCACCATGTGAGGTTAATGTAATTAGTGTCCTCGAGAATGGAGGATGTATTCTAGTGAGAGGGAAGGCAAAACAAGTTTAATAAGTTGAGAATTTCCTCCAGCTGGTGAGTAGCAGAACCACGACTGGAACTCAGGCAGTCTGACTCTACAGATGTAGATTTACGTATACGACACCTGAAAAGAAACCTTTTAAATTATCGGTAGGGATTGAGGAGACATGATAACCGAATGCACTGGAGAATCTTGGATTGAATCCAGGGGCATGAAAAGAACAGTTGTGGGAAAATGAAGAAATCCGATTGAAGTCTGTCCTTATAAAAATTATGGGAATGGTGCCCTTGTCAATACTTACTTCTGACAAATGTCACGTAGTTATATAAAATGGTCCCTTTAGGAGAAGTAGGTTGAGGGGGATGGGGGAAATTTCTGCACTGCATTTGCAACTTTTCTGTAGATTTTAAATTAAAATAAGCTGGCTTCCTTAAAAGGCTCTGTGTGACTGCGCCTGTCACACACGAGGGTAACGTGAGAAAGATGCTGCGTGAGGAGACATGCTCTGATTTTCAGATTCCAGTCTGTTCCCGTGTCTGATCAGTCTCACTCCGCCGCCCAGCGACTGGTCACGTCTGAACACTCCATTGATATCCCTGGTATTTCCGCGACACCTGCAGATTAAAACCATTTTGCAACAGGAAGAATGAAAATCTAACTCACTTTTCAAAAAATAATATCTCTGGTGCCAGAATAGGCTGCAACAACTGATCCTCCTCCTATCCAAACTAAATGTCAGGGTCCAAGGGAGTAAACGGTATTTCCCCTATTCCTCCAAGATATTACAATTCCTTTTCAGATGTGTCCACTCTGCACCTGCCAAATGAATTATTGAATTTATGAGGGTGAAGCAAAGCCAGAGGTACTGATCTGTGAAATTGGGTGCGCTGGGCAGAAGAGGCGCGCTGCTGAGAACTCCGGGAAATGGCAACATCGCTCACGGGGTGCTGCTGTGCAAACGCGGCATTACCTGGAGGCCACGATGCACTAGGCTCGGGGAAAAGGTTATTTTAGAGCCTTGTGGAACTTCTATATGCTGTTGGGTCTGTTGCTTCTCAATGAATTAAGACTAGAATTGAGAAGAAATGTGGCCAAACTGTGCAACTGCGCTTCATCTGCCCGGACGTTACGTCAAAGCTCATTTCTAGAAAATAAATCCCCGCAGTATTTGTTATTTGCCTTTTGAGGACTGTCGAATGGCGCGATCTTATTTTTAACCAACAGCATAAGTGGGGCGTTGGGGGAAAGCAAATGTCACAAACGAGTGCAAAGTTCTCACCTGACAAGTTCTATCGTTCAGCACCGAGCATGCAGGATTTCTCTTCCGCGTCCCGTAGCCAACGGGGCACGCTTGACGTCCTAAGCCCTGGGGGGAAATGTCTGATCCACAACTGCTCATATTGCTTTCATATTAGAACTACTAAAGGCGCATGTTCAGAGGCTCAGAACACTTACTCGATATTCTATCACAAAGAAGAGGTTTCAGTTCTCATGTGATGCTAAGGCTACCTGCCTGTAACCTGATAGTTCCGTGACAGAAAAGAAAGTCTTAATTTAGGTTGCTTAGAAGGAGGTCCTGAGGTGAGAAATAATGTTAAAAAAATTGTTTAGGAGTGCTACCAACAGTAACCAATGAGGCTATGGAGAGAGTACAGAAAAATAGAATAAGCCATGTAAGACTGGGATTCCAAAGTCCTACCAAGAGCAGTTTAAGTCTGATCCTGCGGGGAACTCGAAGGATAAGCTATGCTTCAGACTGTGTACTGCTTCAGTGCACAGTTGCTGGGCTTCTGAACCGACTGAGCACCAGTTAGTCTTTGGCAGAAGGCCACCCCGGATGCATCTCAGTTCCCAGGCATTTCTGCACGAGCAACTAAAGTCCTGACTCCTCCAGTGAGAAAGGAGTACCGCCAAAGCACGCATGTGGGCCAGTACCGCAAAAGCAAGCAGAAGTTAGCGAAGAGTTGAACAAAAAGCTCAAAGGATACAGGGGGTTTTGCCAGAGTAGCAGCGCCCCCCAGTGGATGTTACTATTACAGGTTTTAATGTTCCTAAACAGTAAGTCACAAAGTTTTCCTGAAAGGCGTAATTCAATACAGCAAGACACTCGCTAGTGACCTGGTACAACTTCAATTCCCAAGTTTCTTACCAGAACCTTATAACATTATGTTGTTTTTAGTGTTGCAAGTTGTTCTTACTTTATTTTAAGTTACAAATTACTGTTAGTTTTTATCATCGTTGATTTAGTTTGTAGGGGATCATCTGGTTAACTCTACGGTATATAATCAAGGTATTTGTATCAACAGTACTTTGGTTCTATAATTCTCTAATACACTTTTTATTAATTATGGATACATCAGGAAGAAGAATATGAATTATATGCCTATTGCTGTAGTACATGTATAATCTTCCCTGGATACATTTGATTAGTTGACATTAATGTATTTTTCAAAAAATGGGATTGGAATAGAGGGTCTCTTGTTCCTTCAAGGTTTGAAATGTGCTCCTACAAGACACCACCTTCACCCTTGGGCAGCGGGCTACCAATTTTACCATCACTGTGTACACTCAGGGGAAGGTTATCCCCTCAGTCTAAAAATTTATGCTTTTGAAAGGGAAGGATGAGATTTTGATAGAATGCCATAGGAAACACATTCCCCAAAGAAGAACTATAAATACCTCTGATTTCCTCTCTAGATCTTTGTACCTGTTCAAACTAAATGAAACACTCTGGGAGAAATTCCTACACCAGTAAAAAAATTATATTCTGCAGTCCTAACAAAAATATATGATGTTATCATGTTCACAATAATTTGTAAACGTTAAAAGGGTAGAAAATTTGGACTTTATCCATTTAACCTCTTCTGTTACCAGTGGGAAAACCCTAAGGCTCTGGAAAATGTAACGTCCATAATATGGTTCGGTGCATTTCCAAACCAGTAATTTCCACATAACACATCAAATGTGAGCCAGCAACTCTAGCATGCCAAAGTCACAATTAATCAAAGAGAAATACACAACATTCAGCAAGTCAACTCATCTATTGTGCTGGGTATCTGAAATGAATAGGCACTTCTCAGATGAAAAAATGCAAACAACTAATAAATACATGAAAAAATGTTCAACCTTGCCAGCCATTCAAGAAATGCAAATGTAAACAACACTGAGATTCCATCTCACTCCAGAAAGAAGAGCTAACACCAAGAAATCAGCCCGTAACACATGCTGGTGAGCTGTGGGGAGAGAGTAAGCTTGCTTCACTGCTGGTGAGTGGGGACTGCAGCAGCCGCTATGGAAATTGGCATGGAGATCCTCAAAACACTGAAAATAGAAATCTCATTTGACTCAGCTATTCCCCTTCTAGGTATCTCTCCAAAAGAGGTAAAGCTATCACACCACAGTGATGTGGGCATAGCCATGTTTATAGCAGTGAAATTCATAATAGCTGAATCTTGGAAACAGCCCATATGCCCTCCAACAGATGAATGGATAAAGAAAATGCAGTATTTATACATAATGCAGTACTACTACTGGGCCACAAAGAAGCGAACTTTGAGTTTACCCTCCAGTTTCATTCGCAGGAAAATGGATACACCTTGAGGCCAGAACGGTAACTGAAGTAACTCAGACACACAAGCTTAAACATCACGTGGCTTCTCTTCTATGGAAACTGTACATATCTATATCTATATCAAAATAAAAGTAGCTAGCAAGAAAAAAGAAAGAGAAAAAATTATCTCAATCCAGTGTGGACAATGTATCTAAAAGTGTACCTTAATTAGTCCAATAGTCTTACACGTCTTATATTTTCTTTGGCCTGTTAGCCTGGTTTTGATCTAAATATCTGACAATTAACTTTATGTGGTCTTACAAGATAAATAAATGAATCTGATGCTGTAAACATAAGAGGGGAGTGGAGGAAAGGGGAAGAAGAGCCTAAATGTGTTATGTACACTCCAATTGCCTACAGTGAACGTAACCATTATGTACTGCAAACATGTACTAGTAAAAGCCTAAAAACATTTTGATTATATCTCCACAAACTAATATACATATTACACATGAACTGTGGTTAAAGAATACCATTAGAACATCCTCGGCATGACAATTCAACTAAATGCTGCACCAAAAGGAAGTTTCCAGCATAATTTTCCACTTGCATCCCCATTATTAGTCTAAATTTACCAGCTGCACCTGCTGCCCCATTTGGCATTGGCACTTCCTTTAAACTGGAACTATTTCTCCCTTCACTTGTTCTTCAGGGTATTTATATATTCAGGGTCATGAGGAAAGGAATCCAGGCCTTGCACACAGTAACCAAGTCCTCACCTGCGGAGCTACATTCCCACCTTTATTCAGGACACTTCAGTGAAACAAAAGGGAAAGAGAGCAGTGCATTAAACCCAGGAACACAAATTTAAAAATCAGATGTTTGTGGGGGGAGGGGGTCCTAGTATCTTTCCTTTGGGAAAAAAGTGAGTTTTAACATATAACTTTCTGATATGTTCCAAGCCATGATAATTTATTCAAACAGCTCTTGTCTACCTGCTACCTACACAAAGCTTTCTGACCACCAAGCCAACCCTGGAGCCCCAACCTGATCTACCCCAGACCAAAGGCACTGCCTGCATCTCTCCCCATGACCCACACACTTCAAGAGCTGGTTTTCAATTCAAAGCCTACACTTCCAGAGACCCGAGCATGCTGCCCCTTTGCATCATGAAGTCTTAGCAATGCCCAAAGAGATAGCCAGAACCAGAGCAAGATGTGGATGTCTTGCACTGAAGTATTAATTCATTCAAATCTCACATTTGCCCTTGATTTTCTATGTAAACTTTCTCACTGTCAATTTCTTCACCTATAAAATGGGGTTAAAGTTATGTGTTTGACAAGGTTATGGTGAGGGTTAAAACAATAAATGGAAGTTGCCTCGTAAATGTTCATTGTGTAGTAGGCATTTAGCAGAAGGAGGTCCACAGCAGGGATGTGAAGATTGGTGAGCTGGAGAAAGGAGAGCGGCCAGAGACTGCAGAGATTCTTTCCCCCGTGGATGACAGGTGCCCTTGCCCAGAAGCTGTGACGGTGGATGTGCTGGTAGCTCCCAGCACAACCAATTCCCACTCTGTTTCAACTTGTTTGTCACATCTAGAGGAATCAGTCAACCCCAGATGAATCTCTTGCTACCAGAAGCACTTCAGTCCTACAGATGGTTCTGTCTCACCGAGGGAAACAAAGGGAGAGGCTCGGGACCCCACTGATAGGGCAGGAGAGACCCATTTTCTGTGTTTAACTCCGTATTAAGAGAAGTCACTTAAGTTCACTTAAGCTGTAGCTCACCCCAGTCACCCTGGTTAGTTATCAACTCAGCAAAGTCATCAAAAGGGAATAGAACAAACAGGACAAACTGGGAAGTGGGCTCAAAGCAAAACTGCAGCGGTCGTTTGGAATCCGGCTCTCTGACCTTCTGGGAGAAGTGAACTTTGGGATCATTGTGTGACATTCTTGTGAGAGTCCTAAACATGAGGTAATGGCTACTATAGAAACCTAAAACAGACTTAAACTGAAGGTGAGATCCAGAGCGGGGTGGACATCCCGGCTCCTCGTTAGAGGCTGTCCGTCAGCCGGCTGATAAAGCTCTGTTCGCTTCTGCCTTTTCGGTTTTCTTGTGAATGCCTTTCCTGATGAACTCGCCCGCTGGGTCACTACTGTAAATGAGCCAGTGACTCTTGTGAAGACCAGGTCATGGCCATGATGTCTCTCTCCCATTTCCAGCACTTCACACACACAAAAAAACTATAATAAGTGCTCAGAATAGTCTCTCTTGTAAAAAAACAGAGGCACTTCACACCACCCCGGGGAGAAATGCTGTGCTTTCTGGGCAGCATCTTCTGCAGGGAAAGACCCCACTTAGTAAGTCTCAACTTAGTCTGAGGTACTGATCTCTTATCTACCAGCATCAGCCACGGACTTGTTATTTAACAAAGTTACCCAAGAGCGGGGCTACTTTAGTCCTCGATTATTTATCTTCTAGCGCGCCCACCCACATCTTCATCGATAAAATGAAGCTGCTACCCCTTGGGCTCGCTGGAGGGATGAAATGAAATTACGGATATAAAACACTCAGCACTGCATCGCCCCTGGAATGATAATCACTGTTTTCTTGTCTTCATGCACCACCATAATTTACCTTCTCTCGCATTTTGGAGCATTTATTTTGCTCTTCTAAGCCTTCATTAAAAGAATGAGCACACCCCCTCCCAAGTCTGCAAAGTGCAGCCTGTGCTTCTGCAGCGCTCCTGGGTAGAGCCAGCCACAGCATCAAAGACTCCCCCAGGGTTAGAAGTCCGAGATACTGACCTTGTGAGCATTCCCCCATGACACACCATCACCGAGAACAACAGGCAAGGAATATACCGCGGTCAGAAAAGAAACACACGGATCACTAACCAGTCCCACTCGCTCAAAACAACATGCCCCACTTAGGCTATGCAACTGAAAAACATCCACACAGGTATTGAACGTATACTGTTATTTATGCGCTTCCATTTTCCTTGGCTCCATATCCAGAGTCAAAAGAATATTTTGTTGTTTATCTTGGAATAAGGCTAGTTTCTAAAAACAGGGAGCATCTGCATGGTGAATCCCTATGAGTGTTATTCTCTCTTCTCTCCCCCTCTGTTATGGTTGATACATTGTGTCAACTTGGGGAATCTAGAGGTTTAGCTGAGTGACTCCGGAGGAAGCTGGGGTGCTTCCTTTGTAAACATCCTGAGCCTGTGGAAGAGGAGGGCATGGAGATTGTGTGAGAGGTTCACGACCCAGTGGGAGTAGGCTGTTTACAATGTAGGGGAGAAAACGAGGCTGCTTGTAGCCATTCCTCCCTTTTGCTCTGGTTGTTTTTGCTGTGCTCTGCCGCCATGAACGTTTGCCCTCTACCATGTGCCACTCTGCCTCAGAACCAGCCAAGTATGGACTAAAACCTCCATGAACTTTAAGCTAAATAAACCTTTCCTTCCTTCATTTTGGGCGTTGGGTATTTTCTCTCTCTCTCTCTCTCTCTCTCTCTCTCTCCCCCCTCCCCCCGAATATTGGATAAAACAGTACCACCTTCTACATCTTTGCAATTTCCACCCTGTAAAAGTCCTACACTGCCATAAAGTAAGGAGTCCACCTGGTTGATTGAATTCTTTCTGACAGAGCCACACGGCTCCTGACGGTTCTCCACCCATTCATACAGCCATACATACCTGAGGAGCTGTCAGGTCCACTGCTGGTGCTGGTGGTGACCAGCTTTGAGATGCTAATGTCTAGTGTGAGATATAGCCATTATTAAATATAAACAACTAAACAAAGTTGTTCGTTTCAGTCATTCCAGGAGCCACAGAAAACCCTATCATCGTTCCTGTTGTATCTATTTGCCTCACAGATTTTTCTGTACTCCTCTATTCTCTTTCAGGGTTCTATATTTTCTCTTCCTAGAGCTGTTGCAAACGTTCCACTCGCCCTCAGACTCTTTCTATCTGCATCCCTGTAGTGCTTTATGTCTCAAGACGTTGTACAGAGTATGCTGGGAGACTCCCCTGCCCTCAGCTTCCTGTTGTACTCAGCCAAAGGGCAGCACTGTCCAGAGATTCAAAATATAGAATAAGATGGGAGCATGTATTCACCATGTCACTCCCGGTGACGTCACTGTGGGCTGCTACCACCCTCCGGTGAGGACCAAATTCCCAGCAACAACACTCTGCCCAGCGCTCTCTCCTCCTCCTCCTCCCGGCCCCTTGCCCCTTTTTCGGTTCTGGTTTCGGTACAGACCCCTAGGCATTGCAATAGTCCTTGAGGTTTCAGCAAATCTCCCCATACCTTTGAAACTAGACCTTTATTAAACTCTCTTCAAATTGCCCGCTTTGGATGTGCCATCTGCTTCTTCCTGTCTAATAGAGTTGCTTCGGATTTCTCCTTCATTATGTCTTTTTCCTGCACAAAGAAGAATTTTTGACAGTTCGTGAAGCATTTTGGCCCAGTCCATTCGATAAACCCTACTGTGCATCCACCATATGCTCCACTGTTCAAAATGCTGAGGTTAAAAAGATAACTAAAACATGGAAATTGCCCTGAAGAAACCTGATCTGGTAGTAGCAATAGGTAGGTAAGTGAAAGGCCCTAAACTTTATGCTTTAAACTACAATTTTTTAAAACAAAGAGGTTAGTATTAATAACTATACCAGGACAATGGGTGTAAACAGTACCAGTGTTAAATTCACCCGACTGTGTGTACAGGTCGGTCACTGTATTGTACTGTAGTGAACACAGAGTGAATGTAAGTAGGATAGGTGAGCAAAGGAGGGTCCCCTATCTCCCCTTAAAGGTACGCTGAGAGAAGGTTTCTCTAAGGAGTCATACATCTGCTCCCCCAAACCACATCCCTGTAGTGGCCCATGGCATATCATCTCCTTTGCTAGAGACTCATTTTGATGGAGCTCACACATTCAAAACTTGGCTGGCAACAGCCTTATTTCAACAAGAGAGAGAAGATTTACTCTCTGACTTCGGAAGCAAATGCTTTTAGAGTGTATGTGTCAGTACGTTTACAAGAGCAAACATTGGTGGGTCCACAAATTGAGGCAGGCAAGCATTATCGCCGCTTACATTTTCTTACTTCCACTGCATGATAGGGCTGTTACCGTTACTGGAGGCCTTCAGGTCCTGCTGAGCCTTTCTCGGGATTTTGGCGCGTGTGGGTTGGAGCGCAGCACCGTGTACTGGGCTGTGGGTCACTGGCTTGATGCCCTCATTGTGCATTGTGCCCCCCAAGCCCCAGATCACGCCCAGCTTCTCCTCAGCCAACCACACCGCCTCCTCGTGTCCTTCCCCTCAGCCGCTGAGCTACGCCTGTCCCTCCTCTGTGGTTCAGCCACTGCCCAGGGCTGGTGAATGAGGGGAGGACAGACAGGAGACCAAGGTCCTCTCAACATCGCTGGCACTATCCACCATGATCAAGAGAAGCTTTATCATGCCTGGGTCGCTCTTAGTTATTTTGTGTTCTTCTCAGTATTGTCTCATTTAATCCTAGTTTATGAAATTAGACCTCAAGACTCAAGATTTTTCCCTTCGTTGTCATGATAGTCCTCCTTGTTCCTGCAACGAAAAAGCTTAAACAAAGAGTTCGGCCGCCCAAAGGGAGGCAGGATGACAACAGCAAGTAACATCTAGCAGGGAAGTAGTAGAAGCATCTATTACTACTAATAATCATTTCCCATCTTAGATACATTGAAAGTAATCTACGGGCCAGGAACTGGAGGTACAAGGGTAAGTGGGAATGTGCTTGCCTTCTGGAACCCATTAGGAATTATATAAAAGAACAAACAATTCTTGCAAGTAAATACAGTGTTGTAGCAAAGGGAGCTGGCACATGTCTGTAATCCTAGCACTTGGGAGGCTGAGGCAGGATAATCGCCATGAATTCAAGGCCAACCTACACTATATAGCGAGACACTATCTCAAAAAAAAAAAAAAATACAGTACAGTAGTAACTGGAATTTCCAGAGACTGAAACTGTATGAAAAAAATCTTACTTGTGGATATATGAACATTAACTTCTCCTTCTTACTAATTCCTTTAAACTGAAGTACAACCCTCCAAATCCAACCACACAAATTACCAGAGTACACTCTATCCCATAAACTGCAGGTGCTCACCATATGTTTTACTGCTATAAGGCTCAATTACTAAAGTGGAAATAAGTGAAGTTTCCAGATCTGGCAAGATTCTAGTATAAGCAGTACTACCAACAGTTCTCACCTTGGTGATTTATTGTCTTGCTGGCCTGCAAACGTGTTCTAGATGAGATCCACTGCCTGGCATCTCTGCTCAGGAGCAAGGAGTCCGCTTCAATAATTACTTTTGGATATATATGCTACTTTCTAGTATATTTAAATAGCAGCTCACTTACAGGAAAATAGATCTGGGAAGGTAACCCAAATACCTCTGCTGAATTCCTTAGTAATGAAGCAACGGTAGTCAATGTACTGGGTAAGAGATATTTTAACTTTCAGCTTGGTCTATGCTATTCCATTTGTCTGATCAGCTCCTTCTTAATACTTACTGCAAAAGGAGAAGTAATTAGTATGTGGTCATTCTCCCCTCCTCTCAAGAAAATCAGTAAGGACTATCATCCTTTCTGACATGTTTGGAGGCTTTCAACCCTCTCCTGGAAGTAGTACTTTGACATGAAATCTCAGCATGGCACCAAGGTTTGGCTACATTTTCAGACAAAGCGCTTCTATTACCTAGGCTATCTTTAGGATTAATGTCGTACATTCACCAATTTATAGACCTAGATAGATGTGCTCTCAGTCCTAAAATGACAGTAGGAACTCATCACCCACTTAATCCCGTTGGAGTAGTAAACCAGCCAGGAAGTAAAGGTTTATGAAGCTTCTGCCCTTCAGACCAACACATCTAGACATAAACTGAGGAGGGCAGGATCTGAAATTTAGAGCTCCAGTTTGATTTAATCTTGATTCTTTTTATAAAATAAAATCCATCCTTTTTTCCTGCCAAATGATATCAATAGCTATCTGGGTAACTAAGATGTCCTACTGACAGTCACAAAACAACCAGTGGAGGGACTGACAAAATGGAATTGCTGCTGCATGCAATGCTTGCTGACGAGGGAAGTTGCAGAAAGGGTGCCCTTGGCTTTGAGAAGTTGCAATTCATCTGCGTGCCTGAGGGATGGAGGAGCTGAAAGGCACTTGCCCCTACTGCAAAAGCAACAATAACTGGAAAAAGAAAAAACTGACTGTCTCCTTCCTCCCGCTTTGGCTCCCTCTAAAATTCTGTACTACCCAAGCAAAATGTTATGAGATTTAGCCCCCAGGAATGATTTCCTGCTCTCTGATTTAAAAATATCAATTACTGAATCATCACAAATATTAAATAAATAGGATCAGCCTAAACCTGTTCTGTCTTCCAAGTTGTTGTCCAGGAATCTCATCACCCAAAAATTTGACGGAGTCACTTGTATTTTTCCACATATAAAAGTAGAGTTTGAAATATGTGATACAAAAGTCAGAGTCATATTTTTCTAGAAATGTTGTGGTCATCCTACCAACAGATATTTGTGTGTCCTTAAAACTAGAAACAGTCTCTGGAAAGCCGCTCAGTATAGCATAAAGACAAGGGGAATTTCTTCATACAGCTAAATTATTGACTAAACACCTGTAGCAGATTGACCAATAATCAGAGTTGTTCTCTTTAAAGTTAGTAAGAAGACAAGAGGCCTGCTGTCATGCCTCTGCAATTTTAAATAGAAAGTCCTAGGTAATGCAGAAAGAGAAAAGGAAGGGACAGAGGGAAAGAGGAAACAAAGGAGAGAGGATGGGAGAAAAGAAGGGAAGAGGAAGAGAGAAGAGAGAGAGAAAGGGAAGGAAGGAAGGAAGGAAGGAAGGAAGGAAGGAAGGAAGGAAGGAAGGAAGGAAGGAAATGAGCAGGAGGGAGACAGATGAAGGATTAGGAAAAACAGCATCTCTTTCTCAAATAGTGTTATTTTCTAACACAAAAAACTCTGTAGACCCGACAGACCAAAAATTAGACACAAAAAGAAAGCATAGAATGTTTGCTGAACATAAAGAAAATAAATTTAAAAGTCAATTGCGTTTATATACATAAACCACAATTTTAAAATGTAATATTTTTGAGATGCTATTTATTCTTAGAAATTAACTTAGAAATAAATCTAGCAAAAGATGCACCAGAATTTTATTGAAGAAAAAGGCAAAACTCTATTGAAGGATTTAAAACAAGTATTTATGGATGGTAGCATTCAATATCTTAAAGATGTCACGCATTACCAAATTAATCTGTAAATTAAATGTAGATCCAGTCAAAATCTAATAGCATTTTTCATGCAAGTTGACATACTGCTTCTGAAATGCATATGGAAGCAACCAGCCAATTATAATGAAGAAGAAAATTGGGAGGAAAAGACCACATAAGTAATTTATTACATCATATAGAGATATTGTACAGGAATAGCAGTGAAGAAATGAGAGTATTTTCCAACCACAAGACAGAAGAACGGAATTTTAAAAACAAAAAATCCTTGTTTATATGGACACAAGAGAAAATTCTGTAAAAGATGATGTCACAGATCAAGGGAGTGAATAAACTATTTACTAAATGATACTGAAATGGGATTTAGTAGACATTAACAATAAAGTTTAATTTTTCACTCATTCCAGACAGATAGTGTGGTTTGGTTCTGTTTGGTTTTGTAATTGAACTCCCAGCCTTCTTTTTATTATTCATGTTGAAACGGGATCTCATTAATTTTTCCACACTGGTCTTAAACATGGCATCCTCCTGCCTCAGCCTCCTGAGCTCCTGGCCTTGCAGTCCTCACCACCTCACCTGCAAGCCATGCAAAATCAGTGTTTGGCCTGTTAGTGCATCATAACTAGCCTATCCTGACAATACATTATCCTGTAGAGGAAAATTAGATTCTGACCTCAGACCACAGGCAGATTTTATTTTAGACCCAAATATGAAAGCAAGAAAACAGAATTTTTAGAAGAAAATATACAAGGATAGTCTCATAGAGCATTGCATAAGACACAACAAAACTCAAATCTGAAGGAAAAAGATTGATGTATCTGAATGCATTTAATTTTCACATGTCTCTACAACAAAAGACACTGTCAGCAATGTATCAACAAAATTACAATTTGAAGAAAATATTTGCAAACCATATAACTAAAAATGATTCAAGTCTGGTACACATAGCAATCTAAACATTAATATATCACATCCTAAATAAAGAATATAAGTGGGGCTGAGGATATAGCTCAGTGGAATAAGCACTTGCCTAGCAAGCGCAGGGTCCTGAGTTCGATCCCCAGTACCGCAAAAAAAATAAAAATAAAAAAATAAAGAATATAAGTATTTCTCATTTTTTAATTTTAAAGAGAATTTTTAAAAATAAAAAAACAACAAAAAATAATAAAAACAATACAGAATTTCAAAACAAGATGATAGGAAATTAGGAATGGTTGTTGTATTACATACTGTTATCTTCAAAGTAGTTGCTCAGATTACCACTTATAGGTATGCAAGATAGATCAAACAATTAAGCATTAACTGTTCCCTTCAATAAACCAATTAAGCGAACTCAGGACCTTGCACTTGCCAGGCAGGCACTGTGCTGCTGAGCTCTACCCCGGGGCCCAAGTATTTCCATTGTAATAAATAAGATATAAATATAAATTACATATAGCATACTAGAATAAAGATATTACTATTCCAACTAAGTGAAGTATAGACCAATGCTGAGACTGGAGAAGCCACTTCAAAGCCGTGGTTTCAGGTCCCACCACGGTTCTCCGCCTTAGCACTGATCAGTACTGGAGAGCTATGGGCCAAGGGCTCTTCTCTTATCCTTTCTTTTCTTACTTCTCTTCAAAACCTTTTCTCTAACGAGTTCATAAACGCTCATCGCAGGGACTGCAGTCTTCGATCCACATGCCTATTCTGCCTGCAGGCGTTTCTGGCTTACCTGGCATGACGCTTTTGCAGAGATTGAATTTGAATGTCTCTAAGTGAAGCCATGAAGTGTGTCTACTCACCAGAGGCCCCGCCCACGGTCTTGTTATCAGCCCAGGCACTTACCTGCTACTTGCCTGACCTGTGCACCTGTGCAAGTTACGACTTCTGCCTGCGGGCAGTGATGACCCTTCGTTTGTTAAACTGACAAGTCTATAAATTCTCTTAATGGTCAGACAATGTGCTGTTTGCTGGAGCAACGCAGATAAATAAAATACAGTCCCTGCCCTCACTGGGGCACTCAAGTCCTATTAGAGATAAGCATATAGATAAATTACAATACCATAGGTTAGTGTACATAATCCAAAAGTCTGAAATCTGAACTACTACAAAACCTGAAGCTCTTGGAGCACCAACATGATGCCAAAAGCGGAAAAACATCACACCTGGCCACATGGGTAGCTCACAGGCCAAACACAAATGCACTAAAAAGTACTGCATACAATTATTTTGAGTCTATTCACATTATTATCTTCAGTCTTGACTTCAGTCTAAGATATATATAAAACATAATAAAATTGCATTTAATTTAGGTCCCACCTCCAAAATATTTCATTATGTTCATGCAAATATTCCAAAACAATAAAATCTGAATCTGTGTTGGCCCCAAGCACTTTGAATAAACATTTACCTGAAGTAAGTGTAATAAAAGCTGTATACCAGGTAGCATCAGCAGCTAGGAGAGAATGAAAAGAAACCCTGTGTGGGAGAAGAAGTAAAGGGGTTTTTTTCAAACCCTTCTTAGCGGATACCCAATCTATGATTGGAAAAATGAATTCCCAGACAATTCAAAGTGAAATGGACATTCCTGGCAGATAAACCCTCATAAATAAAATCATGCAGGCAAGAAACAAGGGAATCTATTAGGGGAAATACATCAAGAATAAGAAAGTGGCTTAGGTTGCTTGGGCTCCATAAGAAAATAATACCCAATAGACGGTTTATGAGCCACATTTACTTCTCACAGTTCCAGAGGCTGGGAAGTGCAGCGTCAAGCCACCAGAAGCTCTCATGTCTGCTGAGGCCTGGCTCCTCATACAGAACTCTGTCTCTCATATCGTAGAAGGAGCTAAGTAGCTTCTTATGCTTGTATTTCTTGTATAAGGGCACTAATCCCAGTCATGAAGGCTCCCTCCCCATCACCTCCCAATGACCCTACCTCCTAAAATCGTCATCTTGGGGGGTGGATATTTCAGCATATTATTTGGAGAGGGGAGTGACACACACATTCAGACTAGTGCAGAGGGTGTTAGGAGATAAAGCAGCAGATCAATTATAAAAGGTTTCTTATCCTTATAATTAAAACCAAGGCTCAATCACATGTTAAATGGATGATTTAGGACAAATTATTTAATCTTTTTGTCTCTCTGTAATGGAAAATGTATAAAAATCTTATAGTAGAAATGAAAAATCAATCAGTAGCCTATGACTACTCAGAGACAGAATATGCGCATGCTGCTTGCCACGTAATTAGACTAGTAAGTTCAGTTGACCTTGACTGTTTGCATCTGGCTGCCTCTTCCAAGTAGTTGGCTAGGTCACCCTGACCACATCCAGCCATGATATCTGTGTTTTTCTATGTAAAATATGTATATATCTAGTTTTGGGGGTTTTTTGTTGTTTTTTGTTTGGTCTTTTGTTTGTTTGTTTGGTTGGTTGGTTTTGTTGCTTACTTCAAGGATTTATACTTTATGCCCAGAACAGACTGGGCCAGTCAAGGACACATTCTACTCTATCCACACTGCTCAAACCCCCTCCCTCCTAAAATGTTCCTGTCTAATGACAAACAATTCCTTTTAAGTAAACCCACTTAAAACAAATCTGCCTGACAACATATGACTTGATTTTTGTAATCCATGTAACCAGTCATGTAATAAACAGCTGTCAGAGTTGTACTTCCTGCTTGCAAGCCATATTTAAACTGAACTCAAAACTGACTCTGGGATGATGATTTGGAACTGGTTCCCATCAGCCCACTAGTGTTACATTAAAATCAGCTCCCAAACTCCTGAGTGTGAAGTGTTTTCCTTTCAGTCCTGGATTTTTCCCACAACATCTTAGCATCCTCAAATATTAAAAACAGATAATATTTTTTCAGTGTCTAATGAGGATTTAATGCGAGAATATTTGCTTTAGTTCTTAGCATAGCACCCAACACATGAGGGATATCAGGAAATGTTTGATATAACTTGAGTAACTCCTCACTTTGATGACCTTTCTATGAAGGTCCATTACAGTATTTCTTCTTAGTGCTCATGTGTATTTTCTAAATTTTCAATGATGAACATAGATGTTTCTATACTAAAATTAGATAAATCTTTTTTAATGATGCATAACCTTTTTGATAGAGATGGGGTAATATATTTTAAAATTTACATTAAAGGCAAGGACTTTAATTAAAATTGTTTAAAAGTTTTTTACAAAAAAACAGGTTATTGAGAAAGTTGGAGGACTCACCTTACTTAATGTCAAGACTTGCTTCATAGTGAGTTACCAAGACAGGGTAGCATTGGTGTAGGGACAGGCACATAGATCAAAAGAACAGAACAAAGAACTCACAAATAGATCTATACAAATGTGTGAAACTGATTTTTAACAAAAGCAACTCAGTGGAGGATGGAAAACATTATCAGCAAAATCATTAGGCCAAAAAAAAGGAACCTGAGCTTAAATCTCACACGATACACAACTAATTTAAAATACATCACAGAATCAACTATGCAACCAAACTGGACATGCTGGCACACATCTATAATCTCAGCACTTGAGAGGCTGAGGAAGGAGGAATGTTGTGAGTTCTAGACCAGCCTGGGCTACAAAGTGAGCTCAAGGCCAGCCTGAAGCATGTAGCGAGATCCTGTCTCCAAAAAAAAACATTTAGAAAAAATAGGTAAAAATTTTAGCACTTCAGTTTTGATGAAGAGATTTTAGACTAGACTCCCAAAGTGTGAATCATAAAAGGAAAAGTAGATAAATTGAACCTGATCAACATTTAAAACTTTTGCTCAGTAGAAAACTATCACAAGATGAAAAAACAAGTTATAATCTAAGAGAAATTATTGCAGAACACATCTGTCAAAAAGATTGTATCTAGGTTACACAGGAATTCTAAAAACACACTAATTAAAAGAATAAAGCCAAGCCAATTAGAATGAGCTAAAGACATGAACTGACATTTCACCAAATAAACACACAGATGGCAAATAAGCATATGAAAGATACTCAATATCTTTAGCCACTAGGGAAATGCAAATGAAACACACTACCCACTTGTCAGAATGACTAACATAAAACAGTGTTAATACTGAGCGTTACTAAGGATGAGGAGGAACTGGGTGGGTCTTACATTGCTGGTGGAATAGAAATGGTTCCGCAGTTTTTTAAAACATTGAACGTGTACTTCCCGTATGGGACTGTGCACTGTGGAACGTCACGTGACTGGGTTGAGACGTGCCTAGCGGATTAATAAAGCACACTTCTCCAAGTGTATGAACATGAGAGAGAGAGTGAGAGCAGATTTTAAGGAATCTAATCATGTGGTTGTGTGGGCTGGCAAGTCTACAGTCTCCAGGACAGGCCGGCCGTCCAGGGATTTGGGAAAAAGCTGACTTCAAAGTCTTGGATCTAAAGGTGATTTAGAGGGAGGACTTCTTCCCCCTGAGGAATTTCAATCTTTTAAAACCTTCAACTGATTGAGTAAAGTCCACCCACATTATAGAGGATAACCTACTTCACTCAAACTCACTCACTCTCCACTCTCACTCACTCTTTACTCTTCACTCAAACATTTCAATGTCAATTACAGTTTAAAGATACCTCCACAGAAACTTCTAGGCTAACATTTAATCAAGTACCAGTATGTACCATACTTTAGCCATGTTAACATATATAATTAACCATTGCAATATAATTATGATGACAGCAGGGAATTTTTCAGTAGCCAAACACTGGAAACAATCCAAATGTCCTTTGATAAACTAACGATTGAACAAATGGTAGTACCTCTATGTCATGGAATACTACATAGCAGTTAAAAATAAACTGTTCATGTATATGACAACTTGGATGAATCCCAAAGACACTATGCTAAATTTTTAAAAGTCAGTTTCAAAAAGTACTATATGGTTTCCTTTATATAACATCCCTAAAGTAAAATTATAGAGATGGGGAACAGAGTAGTGGCTGTCAGAGAGTAGGACTGGGGTGGGAGGTAGGTGTGGCTATCAAGGGGTGGCAGGAAGAGCCCTCTGGGAATGGGAATGTTCTGTATTTTGATTGTAATGGCAGCTACACAAATCTGTAGATGTTATACAACTGCACAAAACTACATACACAGATAATTGCATGTAAAACTGGCAAAGTCTAAATAATCTCTGTGGCTTGTACCAATGTCAGTTTTGGTTTTGATATTGTACCAAACTTCTGAAAGAAATGACCACTGGGGAAGCCTGGGTAACAGATTCAGGAGGCCTCCTTCCACACATTGGTGCAAATTCCTTTAAATCTACAACCATTTCAAATAAAAACTGCATGGGTTTGAAATTGCTATTTTTAGCTTGTACCTAACTGACGGAGACCACTATGAAGTGGCTCTGAGCAGGATTTAACATTAACCAATTGGTTTTTCATGTTCACTTGGGAGTTGTTTGAAGCTTAGGCACCTTGTTTAGAGATGGGCAGTTAACTCACGGTAAATAAATCTCTCTGGGTCACTGGTCATCGCTGAGGCCTGTATTGGCTCGTGATGTTGTGACGCCTCAAAGGACAAGAGGACATTTGGCTCCAACCCCAATTAACTACCAGGAGACTACAGCTGCAGGCTCCACACTCCTACAATCAATAACAACCTAAGGATAAGGTAGTTCTCCTGATTGACATAATTTACTACTTGGGAAAATTCTCCCAAGGTCCTGCGAGATTCCCGTGTTTTCTTGGGTATCCTCCTCCTTTGTTTCAAAATCAAATAAGTACGGGCCACCCAGAGAAGTCTTTGTCTCACCCAGAGAATACTGAAGCTGTAAGAGAGTCAGTCCCTCCTGGAGCCCTGAAACCATTTCCATTGTCTCATTTATTTAAGCCTTTGCCATCTACTTGCTTGGGAGATTGTGGGCCTGATCAGCCTGCAATGACAGGGTTATTTAACCTGGTTTTTGATACCTAACCCCTATTTTCTATTTACTGACTGTAATCAACTATATACAGAATTACTATTGACAACTTTGTGCTCCATTTTAAGAACATATGAGTCTCCGAATATTTCTTCAAAGCTTTTAAAAGACCAATCCCAGTCAGTCCTATTTGTAGACTGTAAAAGAAGCCCTAATTATAAATCCATGTTATACACGCCTATCCCGTTGCTGAAAATTACCTAGTGTTAACTCTTTTCTAACTGTTGTATTATACTATAGGACCCTAATAAAATGGAAAAGAACCCATTTGCTGGGTGAAGAACAGCCCTCATCAGGATCTTTTTGCAGTCATAAAATCTTAATTGAGTCCCTCTCTTGCTCCCAGAAGATGTATCTGCAGCATCCTTATGTCACCTTTTGAAGATACCGATGCGTTTCTCATGCATCAAAACTGAGATTGTTTCAGAGTCAGACAGAGCTTAGAGACAAATTTGCAGATGATCCTCATTGCCATGAACTGCAGGGCGACCTTCCCCAGGTGCAGCACAAGATCATTTGCAAGCTCTGCCATTGCCTTAAAGCCCCATTCAAATCTACAGCCCCATAGCCTCTGAGGACAAAAATTTGGGGGCGGGGGCAATGGAGCATGGTGGAGCTCAGGTCTAACCGCATGCAGAGCCTTGGAACTGCGCTGTGTATGGTCAGCCCGGGGTTCCTGCCCACAGCATGTGCCTGTGCCCCCCATCTGCAGTGGCCTTGGTGATGCTGCTCCCCACGCTGGCTCCTGTGAGGTTTAACTGACTTGTGGTTCCCTCGATGCTTCTCCTCTGTTACAGATGATTTCTATTCACTTAGGGAGAAAAGTAGAGTTTCGTTTATGTAGCGTGGTATTTGGCAGCAGCTAAGAAAACAAAGCAATGGACCTGTGCTGGGCAATGAGAGACACAAACAGCAGATGCAGAGAGAGAGGGACAGGCCTCTGGGAAAGAATGCTTCCCAGACCTAGTCCTGCGTACACTGAAAATTGCAGTAAGGACTATGAGTGCAGGGCTAAGCCAGGAGTCACTGCTCCACCAGTAAAATGTGGCTGCCGAGAGGGCCCAGTGCTCAAAAAAAAGAGATAATGATAAAAAGAACCTCCTGAAAGTACACTATGAGTAAATACTGCAATCGAATCACAGATTAATTTCTTCTTTTTCCTGAGCCAGTGTCTCACTATGCAGTGCAGGCTGGCCTTGAACTCACTATGTACCCCAGGCTGGCCTTGAACTCATGGCAATCCCGCTGCCTCAGCTTCCCCAGTGCTGGGATTACAGTCACGTTCTACCACGCCTAGCTGTCAGATTAATTTCAAATGGTTATAAATTCTGCAACATCCTAGGTGAACATTCTGAAGATGCGAAGTATATAAATATGTAGTTTCATATTTCATATGTGTCTATGTGATTTTTCACTTAAATCTTAAATTCCTTAAAAGTAGAGCCCCTCTGCTGTTCAGTCTAGTTTGCCGCATGGACTAGCACTCAGTGAACTAGAGGAAGCTAACATTTGCTCAGTCCCTAGTCTGTTTCTCCTGTATATGTGAATTCATGCAGGTTAATTTTCATAACAAGGCTCAGCACAACTCTTATCAGCATTTTGCAAGTGTGAAAGGTGCTCAGAGAGTTCACACGACATGACAAGGATTTACACAAAGGAAGCAAGAGACCAAAGCTCAAACATAAGTCTGTGTGTCCAGCACTACGGCCTGTGATTTCTCAGCAGCACTAGCCGGTCTCCCAAATCTTAACTTAATTTTGAATGTGTGTGAAATGTGTGTACATATATTTTAAATGCGCAAGGTAACCAGAAGTAAATCTTTACTGATCATCACACATTGGAGGATGTATATAGGTCTTTTTGTGTGTCGTGGGGGTGTCCCGGTGGTGGGGATCAAACCCGAAGCTTCGTGCATTCTCTGCACATGCTCTGCCAACACAGATTAGGGGACCTGATTCCTCCCCAAGAGGATACCTTTCCTTTCTCTTTTTCCCTGAAAGCCCTGGCCAAAGTGTAAGTGCTGCATTAAATTTAGAGGACAAGAATGCTAACTTTGTATTGACTTTTAAATTCTCTAAAGCATCGTGGTTTTCATTCTTCGGGGGTAATACATAACAAGCCAAGCTCCTTGCATCCAAGTCATTGTTAATACAACCTCTTTCACTTGTTTTTACAATGTGCTGAAAATACTAAGTTTTTCTAAGTTTGAACCCTCCACATGGTCAGAGACCGGTTGGGACAGGAATCGGTGCCTCACCGCTAACACAGCTGTCAAGCCCCTCCGTCCTGCTCAAGATCTCAGCGGCAGCCACTGCCTGGAGTCAGGTACAAGGGAGCAGCCACCTCAGCTCAGCCACTGACTAGAGCCAGACGGAAGGAGGGGCTGCTGTGTAACTGGCCCACAAGGCTGAGGGAACCCTGATTTTTCCTGCCTCAGCCTCTGGAGACTGATCAGAAGCAGCAGCACCAACCTGGGCTCTGCCACTTTCTCAGTTGTGGTCATCGCTGTCAACCAAGTTGCTTTTCAGTGGTCTGACCGTGCTGGAATCGTAACAGCTAACAGCTACATCGAATTCTTCTGGGCACTGCAGGCATCTCACTTCAGCTGTAGCAGCTTCATAAGACCTGCAGCCCACGCAAGATGGCTCTGCCTGGCCTGTGGCCACTCCCGATGTCTCAGCGCCCCCTCAGATACCCACACTCTGGTGGGTGAGGAGCACCTGCCCTAGTCCTGACAGCCAGAGCAGGGGGGTCCAGCACACAGCCGCAGGCTGAATGACTAAGCAGAAGGTCTACGGTAAGCAGGCAGGAGATGTGTGCGTGCAGGGGCCTCCCCTTGTCTGACTACACAGCAGCCCTCTCGCCACCATCAGGCCAGCCTGGGGCATCCAGCCTGTGCACCGCCCCTGTGTTGCAGCATAGGGCCCAAAAGCCTTGTTTTCATGGTCTTACTGCTTATCATTTCTGTCTCTCATAGAGGAGGCTGACTGATTGCTGTAAGGGTTGGTAACAGCAAGGGCTGCCAGCGCTAACACCTGGAAGCCAGAGAGCCGCAGAGAGCGGTGAAAGACCTGCTGGGAGCTGCTGGCTCTGGCCACTAGAAGTGCCCTAAGGAGCTGCTATTGCTGGCTGCTAAGGAGCCACCAAGAGCAGCCGGGAGAGCTGTTAACATCAGCTGCTGAGAACTGCTGATACCCAGGCACAGGGTTATCCTAAGAGCCGAGAGCTCCTGTTACACAAAGTTCAGAGCTATGAAGCTCCGAGCAGAGAACCACCAGACTGCAGACCTCAGAGCTGGTAACACTAGGAAGCTGCACTTTTGTCTACAGGTGATTCTTAAAAGGAATCCTGAGCCAGTTGGTAACAATAACAATGAGACATGTCTCCAGCCCTTGATAGTTTCTTAATTATAGTTCTAGTGAAACAAAAAGATTCTTAAGTGGTTCATGAATCTAACAATATGTCATGCTCTATATCATTTACTATTAATTGAAAATTGGCAAGCTAGGTTTCATTGGTTCCTTTTCTCTCATTGCTGAGACACACTGCCTGACACCCAGAATTAAGGAAAGAAAGGTTTATTTAGCTCACAATTTGTGGACATTTCAGTCTAAACTTGGCCAGCTCCAAAGCAGAGTGGCACATGGCAGAGGACAACAGTTCATGATGGTGGTGGGAGACAGCAAAAGCCACCAGAGCAAAAAACGGGAGGAGCAGCAAGCAGTCTCTTTCCCTTCCTTACATTGTATGCAAACTACCCACCCCAGGGTGGGTGTAGCCCTCACCCCATGATCCCAGCATTGGACCACGAATCAATCATAAACTCTAGAAGCCCCCCCGCATGACTGCATGCGGCTTTGTGGGAACATCACAAACCATAACATTCCACCCTGGACCCCCAAAGACTCATGTACATCCCTTTATTCAAAAGGCATTTAGTCCATCTGCAAGAGTTGCCAAAGTCCTAAAAGCTTCAATACTGCTGAAAAGTCCAGGTCCCAAGTCTCCTCCAAGATGTAAGGCAAACACTTCACTGTGAGCCCCTGTACAAATGAAAAGTTAAACACTTCCAACATTTAATGGCACAAGATAAACATTACTATTCTGAAAGGTACAAACAGAAGGATACATAGCATTGGGACAAAAGCAAGTCCAACATCCAGCAGGACAAACATTATGGCCTGTAGTTCTATGTCCAGCATCTGAAGCAGTCTGTGGAACATTGTGAGCTACATAGGGTTTGTGTGACTCTGCCCTTACGCCACTTCTGGTGGTTGTATCTCTCATGGCTTCTCTCTTGTACCCACTTTACTCTCTCCTTGCAGCTTTCCTCAGACATTACACATTCCTGGCTTTTCCAAAATTCTGGGTTCTCCACTGCATCTTTCATTTCACACTCACAGCTTCACACACTTCCCTCTCAGGGGCACACTGCCTGGCCTCCCAGGTCTTCTGAAATTGAGGTGGAAGCCTTTTTAACCTCCGAACTCTTGCATTCTGTTTGTGTCATGTGGATGATGCCAAGGTCTGCTGCCATCTGGAGCAAGAGCCAAGCTTTCCTCTCTCTTGGCCATAGAAGTCAAGTGCCTGGATCACTGAGCTCTCTGAACCTGATTCTGAAGAACAAATTCTCAATGCTGCTGCCAGTCTGGAACATGGCACTCTGCAGCTTTCTTTCAAAGCAAAGTCTGTCACCTTTGCAGTTTTCAGGCTGCAAAGGGTAGAGACTTGCTGCTTCTTTTGATACCCTCGGTCCATCTTTTCTATTCTGTTCCTTCTCAGCAGTGGTGATCTCCTCAGCTCCATCTTTGCAAGCTACAGCTTTAGTAGAGCTTCCTTTCTGGCCAGACTCACAACATTTTAAATCATCCTCCTGGGCTCTTTGCTCTTGATTCTCAACATAGATCTGGCTAAAAGCCCCCAACAATAGCCATGCCACTGACCCAACATTCAACTTTCTTACAATTTCTTTTGGCAGATTAATCAGTCCACCACTCTTAATTTCAGTCTTAGGAAAAGTCTCTGGACACGAGAAAAATGCTGACAAACTTTCTGCAAAGCTGTAACATACATCGCTTGGACTCCAACAACCAAGGCAGTCCTTCCCAGCAGAAACCTCCTAAACCCAGTCTTTACCAACAGGATTTCTGTCAGCCTTCTGAGCTTTGACCAGAATCTCTCATACAGAACAGCTGAAGGCATCCCAGCTCTACTCTTTCAGGTGACATCTCTGAACCTTTCCAAACTCTTCCCACAAGCCATTTCCAAAGGCTCTTGGACCACATGGTCAGGTATAGTCACAGCAACGACCCCACTTCTCTGGTACCAAATTCTGTCTTGGTTACTTTTCTCTCATTGCTGAAACAAAATACCTGGCACTCAGAATTAAGGAAGGAAAGGTTTATTTAACTTATAGTTTGTGGAGGTTTCAGTCCATGTGCAGCTGGCTCCAAGGCAGAGTGGTACATGGCAGAGGTTCATGACACAGATTACACCCAGGATTCCAGCATTGGACTATGAATCAATCATAAATTCTAGAAGCCCTCCCCATGACTGCATGAGGCTTTGAGGAGACATCCAGACACAAACTATAACATAGGTATGGTAATTCTATGGAAAAGATAATTCTCTATAGTGCTGAGGATAATGATGCTACTCACAGGGAGAGAAAAGGCAAAAATCAAAAGGATAAAATAAAGGAAAGTTGATTCCATGCTGGCTTCAGAAAGGAACTCAATTCATCCTCAGACCACTATGAGGTTAGGTCAAAGTCTGAATGACAGCAGTTTTCAGTTATGGACACATTTTGGTGACATCTTACATCTTATAGGTAGAATTAAGGACCTTGTGTTGGTGGGTAATATAGGCTATTTTGTCAGCAACAGAAGTTACACCCCTGCTCTCATGTATTAGTCTACTTTCTGTTACTATCACAAAATACCTCAAAGGGCAACTTTACAAGGTAAAGGCATCTACTTAGCTCACCGTTCTGGAGACTGGAAGTCTGAGCATAGCACAGGCTCTGACAAGGACAACCCTTGGCTGCTTCACCTGCTGGAAATTGCAACAATGAGAGTATAGGAGAGAAAGCACCACATCTAGAGCCCAAGCCAGAGGACTGGGTGGGGCCAGGCTTGGGTCCTGCCTGTGGTCTTCTGAGGACTGACAGGTCCCCATGAGAAAATGCTTTCTTTGGAGGGCAGTGCCCCCAACAACCCACAGACCTCTCAAGAGTCCCCGAAGCTTAGTTTCCACCACTCCCACAAACCATGCTGGGGACCAAGCTTAAGACACAAGAACTTCTAGGGAGACAAACAACATCAAAAACATGGCACCTCAGGCAAAATTTTTTCTTCCACCCACCAAAAAATTACGAATAGTACTTTTTGAACAAAAGGGAAATATATAATAAATAACATTTTAAAATAACATACATCTTCTCTACAATAGAGCCATGACCTTAGAGCCAATATTAAGAACTATAGGGGGAAATGAATCCCCACAAGTTCTTAGTTGGAACAAACCTGAGTTACAAGGTTAGATTAGTGAGAGAAAAACAAAATACAGGCAGGTGACAAGACAGCAAAAGGACTGCATGTGTCAAGGATAGTTGGGAACTTGAAAATTTCTTCTAGGATCATCTCTAGGCCAATAATGTCTCAAAGTGGTCTTCAGTTGTGCTTCCTGGCTGAGGAGGAGGAGAGTGCAGGAACTTTCTTTGTAAAATCTGTGTCCTGATTTCAGACAAATGCAGGGAAAGTAAAGAGCTTTCCTGGATCTGCACCTTCTTAATTTTCTCCAGCTCAGTACTACTCCTTATGTTGGGACAGCATACTCTGGTCGCCCACAGAAGAAAATGCTAATATGAAATAGAGCATGAAGTGTTTCACTGCAAAAATTACTGGACTTTACCTGAGACCTACGGCCTGGATAACAGTGATGATCAAGAAACACTTACACCACAGCCTCTTCTAATTCAAAGACAGCTTACTGCAATGGCTAAGTGTATGTGATTTACAGACAGATAACCCTTTGTCTACCTAGGACAAGGCCAGATACAAACCTTCTGAATTTCCGTGGTTTGTCTTAGCAATGACAACTGAACTGTTTGTCCCCACTGACCAATATGGAGACAATGCTGCTAACTTGGCCTTCAGAGGTCTCTCTCCTTCCTTAGACCCTTGAACTTCAATTTACCCTTGATCTGAGGTGAGCATAAGGAGCTAAGGGAAGCAGAATGAAATCCCCCAAACAAGCTCTCCTAAGAATCAGCTGGCCACAAAAAAGGACATTTTCTGCTCAACCGTCTCATCACATCAATGCTGATCCCCCTCTACCAATCCCCATTCTTTCTGCTCTTATTTACTTCTCCTATTAATTTTTTAAGAGCACTGTCTGCCTGACCTTTAAGGCACATGCAGATATTATGATCAGGGCATTCTATTGCAACCATGCCTTTCCCCCTGTTGTGACAGGCCCTCACCCACAGTTGCAGTAGTCTATTCAAATAAAGTCTCTCCTTACCACATCTTTGTTTTTTGTGACATGGCTTAAAGATAGTTTCCAATACTTTTTCAGAACTATATTTCTCCTCTGTCATAGTTGCTTTTATTTATGATTTCCCTTTTATAGGTTTTAAGTATTTATCCTTGAATCAGAAGCCACATAGGTAGAGGGATCAAATCCTTTAAGGGTATTAACAAGCCTCCCACATAACTCTTAGATTAAAATGGAAGCGAATAGTAGGAGGGCTGCTTCAGTATGCAAACACCTCCCGATAATCAATTCTATTCTAATGTCATGCTGGCTGCCCAATCGCAGCTTCTGGGGCATTTTAATTCACTTCCAGCTAAAGCCTGGGGTGCTGGAGCATAAGAAAGAGAAAAGAAAAAAGTAGATAAGACTAAAATATTTCATCAGGTCACAGCTAGTTAAAAGCCTGGTTCCCTCCAAGTTTCACAGCATATCTGTCATCTTACTCCCGAACTGGCCCAAATAAAAGGTTTTTAAGTCTTCACAAACTACCATTCTTGTTTTCTTGCAAACATTTATGCTATCCTCTGAGGTTCAATAACACCTTCAAAGCAAAAGTGCATGTAGGTAGGCTGGTAAAGGTTTTCTGTGTTTGGGTTTTTGATGTGTGAAGTTAGTAACAGGTAAAGCTAAAAATTTCACAGTAAAATTATTCAAAATTAACTGCTCACTGAAATCACAGCTAACACTGAATATCCAGGATACATGGTGTCCATATTCTCAGGGTACTTTTGCCAGCTTTTTCTCTCAGCTTTTTGGTGTACCTTGTCACCAGTAGCAGGACACAGAGGCCACCGAGAAGTGTCTAACAGTGACATCAGGGGAAGAGAGCAGGGCTTGATGGGCAGTGCTTGCTGATTTCCACTGGGCAAGCATTCCACCGCGGTATCATTCTCACCGCGGTTTTAATTCAATGCGATGGTACTTGCAGTTGAAGAGATGCGCAGCAACACGGTTACATGTAGGATTTCTATCACAAAGACACATTAAGTGGAACCAAATTCAAAAGCACAGATACTAGTCAAATATAAGCAAACAATAAGTTTCGAAAAGTATGCATTACCCTTGTTTTAATTTGGCTTTTACATTTATAATAACTTTTTCACAGTACAGTTTATAGCGGCTTTCCTACAGTCACCAAAACTGGAACCCAAACATCCTTTATCCGGTAAATGTAAACAAACTGGCAAAAAGCAGCAACACCGACGAGTCCCAAAGACATTCTACCCAGAGAAAGAGTCAGCCTTCAGAGGTCACGTATGCATTGCAAAGTTTATGTAACACCTTGGAGAAAGCAAATTCAGAGGAACAAAGAACAGATCAGTATTTGCCAAAGGCCAGCGTGATGGGAGCTTGACTGCAAAGTATGTGGGAATGTTTCAGAGTGTTCGAACTGCTCTGTGTTCTGTGATGTTCGCTACATACAACTAAAGTGTGTATCCAAACTCACAGGACTGTACACCCAAAACAACAGCCTCGTGGTACAGCATTTTCAAATATAAGTATATAAATGTAAATATATATATATATAATCCCAAAAACTATGTACACCCAAATAAGTTTCTCTTTAAAAATGCTTTCAAATAAATTTTTTTAACCTATACTCCTGCCAGAAAAGCTGCTTTGGAAAGCTCTGCCAGTATTCTATTTTTCCATCTGTAAAATAAGAAGATCCGTCTAGAGCACTGACTTCTCATGCATACTTCGCTGCCCAGATCATGTTGCTGGGCTCCCCCTCTGTGGAAATGGGTATGTTTGAAGAGCAAGGGCTTTCAGCTTCCGCCGGGCTCTGCACACATAGCTCTGCATCACCCAGAGCCTCTGTGCTTTCACTTGTCCTGTGAATTGTTTTCTGCAGGCCTCTAGATTAGAATAGCTGGTCCTGAGCTGCATCCCCAGGTGCCTGAGGAGTGTGCACCATCTCCAACACCAGAGCCATCTGCTGAGGCCAACACAGTGCCGCTTGAGCCAGTGGCCTGTGGATCCCAGTGGTTAACCAGACGGAGGCACTCGCTGTCATGCTCAGTGATGGTAGGCAAGACATTCAAAAGGGAGCTAGCACTGTGCATCTTGCTTTGTAACCTGTGGACACACGAGGGAAATTCTGAAAGGCTATGAAGTTCGGCCACCCCTGCAGCAGGGTTTGAAAGTATCTGAACCCTTTTCCCCACTCTCTCGGGGTGATTTCCTAAAAGAGCACTTTGCAAACAATAAAGAGCGGTATGCCAGTCGGGGGCCGCTGTGTGAGGAGAGCGCTGACCCAGGAGGGGCAGAGCAGTCTCATCAGCAGCAAGAGATGTCATTTCAGTGTGAGCCGTGGCCCTGCGCCAGGTCCACTGTTCGTGACCATTTAACCCACCCCACCCTGTGAAACAAGCTGTCATGCTCTGACAGGTAAAGGACCGGAACCTCTGAACAGCCCCCGGTCACGTGGAGCAGGAACTACAGGGCTGAAAGACCTGGGCCCAAGCTTCCCAGCCACAGCCTGTAAGGAGAAACCCTGGAGCCCACCATCGAGCCCGCTATGTTGGCGTGTATCTTAGAGATGGAGACTAAGGCCTCCTGCCTCAGAGGCTAGCGGGAGGCGGCCAAAGTCACCTGAAGTCCTTACAACCTGAAACAGCAATTTAAAAAACTGTATACCTGGGATGTAGCTCAGCGGCACAGCGCCTGCCTGGCAAGAGCAAGGCCATGGGTTTAATTTCCAGTAGCTGCCTGCCCCCAAAAGATAGGAATAGAAAACTTTGAAAATTTATTATCCTTCTGAAGGCTTTCTTCACAAGCTCTCCCATGCTGAAATCCAACCTGGGAAACCAGTCCGAAGGTGGCTGAAGGTGGGAGTGAGGGGGCCTGAGGTTCCAGAGCCCTTGGGATCCAGCTGGGGCCGCGTCTCCACTTGTCTAGTACTTAATATGCAGATACAGAGGGAGGGAGCTGTGGTGCCTAAGTCTCTGGCCTTGTTACAACCTGAATTCCAGCTGACTTGCGCCAACCTGGCAGACGGTCATGGGTTCCAGGCCTGCCTCGTGCCCTACACGCCGCTGGCAGCTCGCAGGGAGGGGGTCCAGCCTGCTCTCTCTGACCAGGACCAGCCGTCATGACCCGGCGCTCCCCAAATAGCAATCAATCTATGTTCACCGTGTCGTATCCATTGAGCTTTTTCTTCAGTGGATTCTAAGGTTAAAACCTGAAGTCTGCTGCCCTTTTTTCTCACTCTTACAAAACTCGTCTAATCTTCTCCATCAGCAGCCATGGAATGTGGCAGCTCGGAGCCTCGCGTGGGTCAACGGCAGAACAGGGCCACCCGTGCCTCCACTCCCGACAGTTCCGCCCAGATCCAAGCCATGTCCTCCCTGTAGAGGTCGGGGGTCGCACGCCCTGGGTCTTGGCCGTAGCGCCGTTGGACAGCGCAAGGGACATCAGCGCGGTCACCGATGGTATTTCCTGAGATAAGGAAGCCAGCGCAGCCAGGCCCCCTAGGGGAGCGGGGCGGGGGCACCGTGGGGTCCTCGGATCAGCTGGACGTGGACGCCCAGGGCATCGCGACCTTGTCGCAGACGGCTAACGCACTGCTGATCCATAGGCGCTGGTGATCTATGAGAGGCCGCTGGCCAAGGGACTGCAAGGAGGCCAGGGCAGCAGGGACGCCTGAGCCCCTCTGCCGCGCTGAGTCCGCGGAAAACCCCAGCCCTCAGCCATCGGTGAAGCCTCAGAAAGGCTCTGACAAAGACAAGACAGGTCACCGCCTCGGAGCTCCAATTCCAGCAGCCAGCCCTCGGCTTGCGCGCACGCAGGAAGTGGGCAGGCCTGGCCCTAGGACCCTGGCTCCTCGCCTGGCTCCGGCCACTGGGATCCAGCTCACCTCCCTCCCCGCCGGTGATCTACTCGTCATGCCGCACCCCTCATCTTGAAGTCTATATTGAATTTTGCTGAGCATTTTAAGTAAAATTCAAGGACATTCTCCAAATTTCTTAGAGTCTGAAATGCAGTTCACTGTATCCTCTAAGCACAAACAGAAAATCCATTTCGCCTACCAGGTTAGGTATGAAATTCAGAACAATGACTATTGAAAGAGAAAGCTTTTAGCATTGAACTTTGATCCTACAGGAAATACTCTGGGGAAAGCTTGAAGACAGGTAATTCCTGGTCACCTGGACATTTGAATAAGGAGGACAAACCACATCCCTCAGTGAGATTTAGGCTCCAAAGGGCAAATGAAGGCCTCCCCCAAACCACTCCCAAAGTCAGAAGAGATATGTCCTCAATTACCTGACAAGTTTTACTGACTCAAGAGGAATCTGTGTCCCTATAAAAGCAAATCCTCCCATGCACAAATTACTGTCAAGCCCTGCAGTCAGTGGCTGGCTGTGGATGTAACTGTGACTCAGGATTTACGATTTCCCAAACATAGCACAGAAGCTTTCTGCAGAGGGGTGTGGCTGTGCCAACCCCTCACAACCCTGCTAACGTCTCAGCCTTGGATCCCGAGCCTCCAGAACTGGGAGAGAAGAAAGCTCTGTCGTTTTAAACCGCTCAATTTATGGTACTCTGTTACAGCTTCCCTAGGAAACTAGTACACTAGTACACCTCTCCAAGTCTTTGAATCTCAGGATACCTAAATGCAACCAAATGAGAGGGCACTATTATCAGGACAATCTTGAATTCACTCTAAAAACAGACATTTTTCCCAAATCTCACAATTTAAGATGGAATTTGTAAACAACTTGCAGCACACCTCCCAAAGACTCACAACCACCCAAGAAATCTACTGCCAGAACTAGGAAGTGTGAGCCCTACTGGTCACTTTCAGTTTACTAAGATGGAGCAACACAAGGCCACACGGCTCTCCAAAGCGACACAGAAACTTCCCTGTGCGCTCCGGCTCATGCCTGGCCCCCTTTGCTCTAGCCAACTTCTTGGAGCACAGGTAGAGAAAGACCACAGGAAGAATGCACAAGACATTTGGTCATTCCTTGAGTCAGTCCCCAAAGGCAGTCCTCTGACTCCAGTTTAAATCATTGCATGCTGAAGGTTGACTTCCGTAAGCAATTTTGCTCATAACTCTGCCCTTGAAGGCTGATAAAATGATTCGCTTAGGCTGTTGTACCAACTGAATAACTATTAAATGTGCTAGGATTAGGATGCTGCACAGTGTCTGTGTCAGGGCATAGATCATGGGCAGGAGAGGAAAAGCACCAATGTTTTGCTCCTGCTGTTGAAAGATTCAGATTGATTATTAAACCCTCCTCAACTAGGAAGAGCAAGACCTCTCTGGGTCATCAAGAAGACCGCAATATACCTTTGAAATGAGTGGTCTCTCTGCATATCAAACAAAACTCTTACACAGTCTTCAAAGATAGCCAAGATAAAATGTCAAAAGCTGGAACATGAAGAATTTATAAGTGCAATTAGCTAATATCTTTAGCCAAAACAGATGTCCTTCTGGTTAAGATGCCCTTCCAACAAGAGGCGTTTGCTGGCTTAGATTTTTTGTCATAATAATCCCATTTGTTTGCTATCTGTCTACTATAGTTTTCATTCACGTTCCTGAAAGTAATAAATCTTCTACATTTTAGACAAAATCAACAAAGTTATATGAAAAAAAGAAACCTGCCAATAAAAAGCTTGTATCCAACAGTATTAGAAAGAATTTGGAGACTCATGTAAGTAAACTAAGCTTTCAAACAACACCTCAAAGGGGACCCAAAGTACTCACCAAGTGAATAGGTACTGAAGCTTGAGACTAAAACCCTGAGTGACAACAGGATGACCTCACTGAGACACTAGAAGAGGAAACAGGAAGCCACGCTGAGAGATGAAGACCAGCAAAGCAAGTCAGAATTCCACTCTCAGTGACCACTGCAGTATCTCTACAAAAGAAAAATGTGAGGGCCAGGAGCCAGGCAGGAAGATCAGGAACAGAACTGAGAGGAAACAAGGAGAGTACAGACAATTGCGTTTAATGCAATAAAATCTCAGTGTGCTGAGCTAGGTTAAAGCTAGGACAAGGTATTTTTCTTTTTCTTCTTTTTTTTTTTTGTTTGTTTATGTGTTTCCAGTGCCAAGGACAAGAATCCAGGACCTTTCACATGTTAGACAAATGCCATACTGCTGAGCTGCACCCCCGTCCAATAAGATATTTTTTTCTTAATGAATATAGCTCAGTTTATAGGAAACCAGAAAGATGACTTGAGGTCTGCCAAATAATGTCCTCTCCAAACCACTTTCCTCTGTAGGCAGTCGCATTTCTGGTTATTTCTTCTAGTCTGTAAATATGTCTGTCCTGCCCACAACTCCGTTAAACAATCCAAGGACACTGTCCACCTTACTACTGTAACTGAGGAGAATCAAAAGCAGACAGTTGACCCAGGATAGGGAAATGCATTATCTAAGCAGTATCAATTAAACTACTTCCTCAAGAATTTAAATGATATCCCAACTGTGTACCGTTCTGTGGGTTCACTAGTGTGGTGGATTGGCAACTCGTGGTCAATTTATAACCCCCAGCTGAACTGAGTCAGTGTGGTGCTGGGTGTGGGAGGCCCACTTGAGGACTGTGGCCAGCAGCATAAGAGGCAGAACGGGAGAAGAAGGGAGGCTATAGGGAGCTGTTGGTTTTCCTGGAGGAGCTTGTCATGCTGGCTTTCCTGATGAAGTCCATTGTCTTCATTGCCCGAGGAGCTTGGGACCTCATTGTCCCTGAAAATGGCTTCAGTTCCCTTTGGGGGAGCTCTGGTCCTCACTTTGAGCATCGCTTCCTGGCTCCAGAGGGGAAGATGGTGCACTGCTCAGTCTCCTAGAGAAGCTTATTGCAGTGGTCTTCCTGTTTGGAGGACCTTGGAACTTCACTGTTGCTAAGGATGGCTGTGGTACTTTTCCGGGGAGCTCTGGTTCTTACTTTGAGCATCACTTCCTGGCTCCAGTTCATATCCCTTAGCCTGCCTGCACAGATGCTTCATCCCACCGGCACAGACTTTCTAGCTGCTACCACTGACGTTTGGGCCTTCCCAGCACAGATCTGTGAAACAGGCCTGCATGAGACATTGTTCTGGGCTCTGGGGTTCCAGCTGGACTTGCAGGAGGCACTGTTAGGAGCTCTAGATCTTCAGCTGGATCGTTCAGGACATTATCATGGGATTCAGGCCTTCAGCTAGATTCTTTGGTCTTTAGTGTGTGGACAGATTTCCTGCACTCTCTTTTGTATATCAGTCTTTGGGTGACTATTATAAATAATCTTATAAAATATGTGCCCTGCTTATATTGTTCCCTTTGCGAAACCAAAACCAAAACAACTGGAATGAACTGAAGAGCCAAGCGGCCACTATCTGTGTGAACCATTCCGATGCAGCCAGCTGTGTAACTGGAGGATCCAAGCTGCAGAAAAAGCGCATGGACAGCCCTAAAGAACAGGGTGTGTGAGCCCCTCATTCTAAGAAGGACTGAGAGTGCCTCAGCGAGAGTGGCCCCCTCAGCTAACTGATGGGAGGGCAATCCTCAGTCTCAATTTTCCTAAAATACCTTTATTCTGTATGTCAGGGAGGTTTCTGAAGCCTTTTGTCAAATTTTGGCAGGAGGAGCATGACTAATTTTGTTCTCTAAGTTATTCTTACTGCTTTCAGAAATCTTGTAGGTAAGAAGAGCTGTCTTTTAGAGAAAAAAACAACCCTGGGAAAAGAGGGGATGCTAAGGACAAGTTACCGAAGCTGTCCTCTAAAAGAGTGCATGTGCAATACACATCTGCATACAAGGTGGTACAAAATATCACAGATTCCTCGGTGGCAGCTTCACAAGCCTCACTGTCGCCTTTGTAAAATCTGTAGCTGGCTTTGCTCTCAGGGAACAGTGGCTCAGAATGATCCCAAATTTAACCGATACAGATTCCCTTTTCATCTCTCTTCCTTATCCCTCAAAATAATGAGGAATCTGCTGAATGTTACCTAAGGAACAACAGTGCTGTCCACCCTTTTCTATAATTGAATTCCAGATGAGACAAGCTGAGCAGGCAAGGTAAAGCAGGCAATGCCATCATTTTCACAAAGAAAACTAGATCTTTTTGTCCCTGAACTTTCAGTGAAAAGGTAAGTCCAAAAGGAGAATTATACCATAGAAAAAACAACATATTTGATGTTTTTTGGCTGCAGCACATGGAATTACAAATTTTTTAAAAGTATGACAAGAGACCTAGATTATTACACATCTTTAACTCAGACATGAAGGCCAAAAGATAATCATTCTAATAAAATCATATTTAAATGACCTATTTAAAGCCATACTGAAAACATAAGCATACCATCAAAACTGCAAAAATGCTTTCTTAAATTCAGAACAGGAAAAACATCTTTAGAAGAGAATTAAGATTTAAAAGCTAGCAACTGCCTCCTGCAAAGAAAACAGCGGTCTGGCTCTCATTGCTCAAGTCACATGTGCAGACACCAGCTCTCAGGATGAGGAAACCCAAGGCAGTTGTTTCCAGGGAAAGCAGACCACTGCAGTGATGATTCAAACCAACTACCAAAATACACACTAGGAAAGAGAAAATGAGCTTTTCAGCATGTTCTCACTTTTAAAGGTCATTTTCATTGCTTCAACAGAAGTGATACTTTCATGGTTGATTTTGTAGGCTTACCTTACTAGTTTATTTTATGGACCCAAAAAGGTTTCAAATTACTTTTAAAAGGACTATAATTACAACACGTCCAGAAAGAATCAAGTCTTACAAACAGATCATTCTTTAGAAGAGACTGTTTATATCAACTCTAGCTATCAGAATTTTGAGTGCAACGTGTAGAAAAGGTCCGTTCATTCTGGGTATCTAAATACAACTGGGTGGCACATTTAACTTAAACAGAAGACAACAGAAAGAGTTGTTGGAAAGAAGTTCAAATGCTGAAACAGAAACTGTATACCTAGTATTTAGTGGCTAAGCCCATACACAATGATGATTAGGATATTAAGGCAAAACAGTTTTCAACCATGAGATGGAGGGAGAGGAGAAGAAGAGCATGCAAAAGATCTTTTTAAGGTGTGTTATGTGCACGTACCGACCCCCCATGAAGAATGTAATCATTACATCCTGCAAACATGTACTAATAAAAATAAAAGTTTAAAAAGATACTAAAGTGAAACAGAACCTAGCTATGTAATGGCTACACTACCTACCAGGAGTGTCATCTTAGTCAAGGCAGTAACCTCTCTGGGATCCTCTTCTACAAAATTAGCACAAGATAATCTATCTTATACAGTGATTTGGAAATTCAAATGACCTAAAGTATATAAATCATTTATCACAGAGACAATAAGTCCTGAATGAATCAGTGTGGTGGTGGCAGTGATGATGGCAATGACAGCTATTTCAAGTGCCTCCTTATTTATTAATCCAGTAATGATCTAGTTTGTGTCTCTGCTCAAGCCCAGTGCAGAGATGTGCAGTGACTGTTGTTAGGATGTATATCACCTCTGTATTTGGCAACTATTTTCCAATGATGTTTCTTGGTCTAGAGAGGCTATTTTATCATATCAGGTCCCCATAACTCTGTATAAAGGTTTTACTCTTTGAACCTACATCATTTCCTTTAAAGAGAGTACCCCAAAATATTCTCATCCCCTATTGTACCCTTTCAATGGGACCTGCTCACTTTACTTGCTAGTGTGCGGATGGCCTGGTTTGTCTGTCTGCAGCCACCATCTTTACACTCAACACCACTTTGTGTTTTCTCTGTCTTGTCTGGATGTCAGTGGGCAGTCACATCCCCACCAGGAGTCAGATGAAGATAAATTTGCTACTGTGCCGAAAACATACCACTCCGAGTCACACCATTAACCATTGCTCCTCACCATTACAGTACATAGTGGTTACTTGTTTATCCTACACTAGCCACACATTGACCTTAAGCAATGGACAAGACATTCTTGTCGGACTAAATTAAATTGGATTGTAAACATAGCCAGTAACAGTGATGTTTCAGCAACAATTCTACAAGCAACTTCAGCCTGCTGTGATTACAGTGATGACTGCGTGACAAAGCCTCCTTGGTCAGGAAGCACCAAGACGCAAAAAGTAGTCAGCAGACTACCACATGCTGCATGATTTCAGCTGGTCTGTTCCAAGTTGTGGAACATGGAGGGAACAAAAACACGAGCAGTTTTACAGTCTTGCCTCTCTCTCTAGTATCACAGGAATTTGTTACATGCTTCCTGCCCTGCGCCGAATCCGCTCCTGAGGAAACTAAGCCCATCTCTCTACTCAAATGAGCAGGTAAATGTTTGCATGTCATGTCATCATTGTACATCCTCTTGGCTGCAGGGAAATAGCCGTCACTGCTCTGCTGTATAAATTATTCAAGGGAAGGAACCTCACCAACTGATGGCTAGAAGACTAGCCTTGGTAAAATTCAATTATTGTCTAAGTTATCTTAAGCATAAAACAGAATTATTGGTTACTAAACGTATTAGTTTTTTTGTCAAGATTTGTTCAAACTCAGCCATTTGCCTATCCTCAGAAAGTTTGAAAGGTACTCTGATAAAATGGCCTATAAAAACACAACAAATGCTCTTAAACTGATGTCAGACCAAAGATGATAGGAGTCTAGGACACATGCTCAAAAGATAATAATTCTCATGACATCTTCTTTTTTCTTTCTTTTTTGAAACAGGGTTCTGCTCTCTAGTTCAGGCTGGCCTTGAACTCATGGCAGTCCTCCTGCCTCAACCTCCCAAGAGCTGGGACTACAAGCATGTGCCACCATGTCCAGTCTCGTAACATCTTATCCAACTGATCGGGAAAAGTGGGTGCAGCCAGAGAACCAACAATCCCTCGCCTTGAGCATACCAACTACAATGCCATTTCTGATCTAAGCCAATAAGCAGACACTACTCTATCTAAGGCATTGTTCAAGAAAACAATCAAAGACTAAAATTTAGTGAGAAAGTGATAGCGATTTAGTGATACTGTGTGAAGCTGTATCCCAGAGGGTTAGTCACCAGGCTGAGAGGTACAACCTCGAACTATCATCCCAACATGCTTGCAATACATTAGCATCTGCTGGGTTTTCTCTTACCAGCCTTTGCAGGTTTTTGGAACTCAGTTTCATTGTCCATAAAATGAGTTAAACTAGATGAAATATATTATCTATTTTAAAATCATATACAATAACATTTGATCATTAAGATAACCCCCTAAAACATAGTTAAAACTCTGAAGAAGCAATATTCATTTCAGCTTCTGCCCACCATCTGCATTGCGCCCAGCTTCTTTCTGGCATCCACATCTGCCCATGACTCAACTCTTTTTAATTCTTCTTTTAATGGAGCCTTCTGATAAGTGGATGGTAATGGGTTCCTGCATTACTCTGCCCAGGAGTGTTTGTATTTTAATGGACAACTCTAGGAAAGGAAGTACCTTAACAGTAGAATTTCAATCCCATCACCAAACCAACATGAAAAAATTTGAGGGTTCAGAAGGTTGCTTTCCAGTATGCACAGATTTGACAGTTGTGCATTGCATATACCATGACAATTACAGCTGCTTAGTTTTTATAATTTACATGAAGACTACACTGTGCTCTGAGAACACTTTGGCTTCAGTTGTCTATTACCACAAAAGGGCTATAAAACAACCACAGAGTCTCAGTAAAGGACGCATTTTCACACTCTGAGATGGTCTTACAAGGTTCTGGCTGGATTCCTCACTCATCTGTAAGTTGCCCAGCTCATTCAAGATTCTGTAGGCTGGCTAGCCACGAGGTGACTTCATCATTCGAGCAACCAATGAATGACCTTAAAGTGACTTTCTACAGTGATGGCAAAACATGAAAGAGCATGAATGCCCTAAACAAAATCTCTTCAGACTAAGGTCAGAAGTGGCACTTCATCATTTCAACCACATTTATTGACTAAAGAAAGCCACACAACTAAGCCCAGAATCAGAGAAGGGTGTTGAAAATTTATAGGACAAAAAGCATGATTGTGTGTGTGTGTGTGTGTATGTTTATATACATAAATGATGTTCATTTACCTAAACAAAATCATTCTGTAAATAGGAATAGGATGTTATAACAATCTTACACTTTTGCTGGACATGGTGGTGCACGCCTGTAATCCCAGCACTAAGGAGGGTGAGGCAGGAGGATCATTTCAAGCTTGAGGCCAGCCTAGGCTACATAATGAGTTCAAAGCCAGTCTGAATCACATAGTAAGACCCTGCTTCAAAGACAAAAGCAAAAAAATAAAAATCTTACTCTGTTTATGAAGTAGTATATTATTCAGTGATCAATTATAATAATCTAGATGCAGCTCATATTTATAAGTAAATATAAAATGGAACTCACTTATCAATATAACTTTTTATAAGAATAGTACTCCACTTCTTTATAAATTTAATAAACTTCCCCTTGATTAATCTACAGATTGATATTATAATGAGCTAAAATAAGTAATATTGCAGTTAATGTCCTTATATATACACATAAGCCAGAGTGATATTTGAAAATGTATTTTAGATGATAGGTACAATTTTCAAAATACATGAAAGGGACCTGTTCACAGACCTTTCAAGTCCCATGATCCCCAAATAAAAAAAACACAAATAATATCACATCTATTCAAATACAATATTTAAACAGATGGGAAAAGATGAATTGTAAATTACAGATTTCAAAAGCAGACTTGCTCTTTTTAAGTAGAGTTCAAAAACAGACATAGTGCAGAAAGGTCAAACTCCATAGGATGACATTCACCAGATTGCCCCAAACAACGAAGGTTGTAAGAAAATACAACAGCATCTTTAAAGCAATAAATGGAAAACAAAACACTCAGCTTGTAAAATTATATAAAGAGAGAATATCCCTTAAAAAGAAAGATAAAGATATTTTCAGAGTAACAACAGCAGGAAGAATGAGTCTTCAACATACTTTACACTATTGAAAAACTATAAGAAAATTTTCAGGTTGAGGAGAAGTGAGGCCAGACGGAAAAACACAGATCTGCAGAAAGATATCATCACAGCAGCATGTGCGTGTGCGTGTGCGTGTGTGTGTGTGTGTGTGTGTGTTTAACTTTTTTCTTTTTTTTTCTGAGACAGGGTCCCACTATGTAACCCTGGCCAGCCTTGAACTCACAGCAGTCCTACCTCAGCCTCTTGAGTGCTGGGATTACAGGCATGCGTTAACTTTTTTTAAAGAGCAATTGTTTTTCTATGTGTTTTTGAAACTATTACAGAGCTAAAAAACAGGCAATAAGAATAATGGATGTGAGGGGCAAACTGAGGTAAAGACAAAAAGACTGCGACAAAGGTCTTACACTGTGAGACAGCATAACGTTATTTGAAAACAGACTGCAATAATACATCACGCTGTGATCTCTAGGTTAGAGCACCCCAGAGTACTGTCAAAACATGCAGAGAGCTAAACGGTCAATATATGAAATAAAGTATAATAATAAATATGAATTTGCCCACTAAAGATGCCAAGTCAGGAGGAACAAATGAAAAATGAGTTTCGCAAGTGAATTAGTCCAAACATCAAACACGAAGCCATGTAGCCTTACACAAAGCCCTTCAGAAAACAGAGGAAGGACTGCGTCCCAACCTGCCTATCACAGCCTGAAAAGGACCAGGACCAGAAAGCTACTGGCTGACACGCACCCTGAAGACACGAGTCCCTATCAAAATAGTAGCGGACTGAATCCAGAAACTCTAAAGAACATGATAATAAACTATGACCAAGAGACACTCATACAAGGGGTACAGAGTTGATTTCATGTTGAAATATCAGAGTCCTGGACCCTCATTTTCAGCCCTTACGTGTAACTGCTTTGGCAGTCATCGCTCTAGTTCTCCCACCAAGAAAAAGGTTAACATTTTGAAAATCAATAACTCATATTAGATCCATTAGAGAATTAATGTCACAGGGCAAACTACTAAAAACCGGAGAGACGTGAACACGGAGGCTTGTGCTCACAGGAATGGGAGCCTTGGACCTATCAACCAGGAGGGACAAATGAGTAAAAGCCTGGATGCTGCCGGCTGGCCTGGGAGTGAGAAGCCCTGGGACTCAGGGGGCCCCATACTTTCGTAAGCTCCAGGCGCCCCACCAAGTTCTCCCATGAAGATCAGTAAAAGATAGTTTCCTGCCCCCAGCAAAATATAGTTTACCACTCTCAGGGGAAAAGTTTTCATTTTGAAATAAGGTCAGCGCAATTTTTGCAGTAACAAAAGACTGTGCTTAAAGACTTTACCAGGGCTTTGTCTGGGGGGGGGGGTCAATTAGCAACTCTAGCCTCCAGTCACTCATCTATCTCACCTAACAAGAAGGGCTAAAAAAATTTCCTGAAGGTCACAGACCAAGGGTGCATGTCACTTAAAAAAAAAAAAAAAAAAAGCTGAGACTTAATGATAAGATTATACACAAGAGGGCGACCGGGTAGGCAGCAGAGAGAGAACCTCCCAGAGGATTACCACCCAAACAATGAAATATAGCAATATGAAGACAGAAATGAGGTCTTCCAGGAAGAAGATGACCAGCCGAGAGAGCGAGTGCGGAGGGAAGAACGGCTTCAGCTCCTGAACCCGACAGAGAGCGTGCTACTGGGACAAACTACGCCAAACTGGGCAGCGCTCTGAGATCCCGCTCAGAACCGCATCCCCGCAGCCAGCGCTACGCTAACTGGAGCAACAGCGACCGGCCGGCGGGATTTCTGAGTCGGGGAAAAGCTCCATCCAGGGAAAAACATCTGAATGGCATTCCTGTCTGCACGATCACAGCGTGAGTTAAGTGCGCACTCTAACCGGTTTTTCCTGAATCGGGAAGAAGCTCAGCCCAGCGAGAGACATCAAAGCAGCTTTAAGGACTGCGGGATCTCCCGGGTGGGAAGACCTACTTAGGCGCCCCAACGGGTTTTGTGAGGGGGGAAGGAGCTCCACCCAGGAACACCTCAGTGGCCTATCTGCAAGAATCCTGGGGTGGCGAACTGTTTATTCGCCCTGGCCAGGTCTTGGGGTAGGGAGTAGAAGCGGAAATCTCAGCAGACAGCTTAAGGGACATTCTCCCAAAGAGAAGTAACCATTGGAGCAGCCTCTGCAGCAGACCTTTGCCTGCTGAACTACCTGTGGAATTTATAGCTCCACATTTTGAATCTGATACCCAAAAATGGGAAAACAGAGGAACAAAACGCAGTCTCAAAACTCAACCCCACCCAGAACAAGTTTTGAATGTGAAGATACAGGGGAACCAGGAAG
>PVLD010012262.1:6114-61333 GCA_004027595.1 Dinomys branickii | reverse complement strand
AACGAACTGATCAAAAGGGCCATCATCTGTGTAACCTGAGTAACAAAGATGAAGGTAACGTTATGTAGGACAGCATCCAGAGCTAATTCCCTTCTATGTTCTCTATAATTCTGTATTTCCTCAGTCGTTTTTGTACTAGCAGAAATGAAGATAACTTTATATTATACAGCATCCAGTGCAAATTCCCTACTATCTTATCCATAATTTGGTATTTCCTTTAATGTTTTTGTGTTAACTAATCTGAAGATAACTACGTAATACAACATCCAGTTCTAATTCCCTACTATATTCTGTATAACTTTGTATTTTCTGTATTGTTTATGGCTTTTCTGGTTCATATGTCTCCATTCTTTTGTCTTTAAAATAAAAAAAAAAAAAGAGGTAAAGGGGAAGGACTTATACAAGACCAACAGAACTGGCTGGTTATCACCAGTGGCGTTGATGTCCTACAGAAGGATAATGAAAAGGTCTTGGCCTTCAACAAATAACCGTAAACGAAATATGAAGACCAAAATTCCTCTTTGTCTCCTGTAGTAGATAGAAGAAAGGGAAAAATCGGAAGAGCAAGCTGAATATTTAGAAATTGAAGATTGTAAAGATAATTGAATTATCAACCACAGTGGGACTGTTGTTATGCTAAAATAAAGGTTCTACTAGAAGGAAAAAAAAAAAAAAGACTTGTTACTTTCACATTTGAGAGTAGAAACTATTCATAAATATTTTCTAGTTCTGAGGTTTAAGCCCAAGGTCTCACACATGCTAGATGAGTATTCTACCACTGAGCATCCTCAACTCTTTTTATTTTTTATTTTGAGATAGAGTCTTGCCAAGTTGTCTAGGATGACTTCAAACTCATGACCCTCATGCCTCAGCCCCTCAAGTAGCTGGGATTGAAGGCTTGTGCCACCACATCCAACTCTTCCTGAATCTTTATATGCCGGGGTTATGGCACATTTTCCCTTTTCTCATAGCAAAGGCTTAATCTTTGGGAAAATTAAGATCACATTCCCTTAAGGAGTACTGAATTTTTTTTTCTTTTACATTCACTTTAATATATTACTAAGATGTTTATATCCTATGTCATCCTGTTTCCATTGTTCACAGTTTACAGTTTCAATTTGTACACATATAAGTCACTAACATAAGGGACAGTTCTTGCTATTACAAATTATCCCTAAGAAGAAAAAGGAAAACTACACCCTACACAGAACTCTGAATACGGTATGACTTAAAATAGATTAATGTAACATGTTTTTTAATATTTTAGTCATTTTCTAAATACCAGCATGTAAACTTGCCTATTCGATGTGACAGCTACCATTTTATTCACTGAAAAATTATACATTCATTTCCTTCAATCATTTTTCCCATCTTATCTTCTTATCTTAAACTGTCTTTGACTTGTGTTTTCTTTCTTTTGGTACCAGCAATTGAACTCAGGACCTTTGATCTTGCCAAGCAGATATTTGTGTCACTGAGCTATATCCCTGTCCCTGACTTGCTTTTTCTGATTCAGTGAATTTCAAACTTTTTTTTGAAAGGGGACTAATGGAAGATAACAAACTAAAGACAAAAAAAGTTCTCTAATTTTATAAAATTTTTTCTCTTCAATACAGTTTAAACTTAAAAAGTTAGTTACAGATTGCAAAAGGGGCAGTTGACCCTACCGATCTGGTACTTACATTTCTAAGTATGAGAACAGAAGAATTAAAATCTTCATTCAATTCTGAAATTTACAACAGTTATATGATTTGACTAGACCAGTCAAAGCAGTCAGAAATGTATAACACAATAGGTGATTAGTTGTTCTGTTTCTGGGGATGGGCAGTCAAGGAACAGAATGACACATGAAGAGAAATAATTCTATTTCTCATCTGAAGAGATGAGCGTGCATTTAAATATATGAAATCGATTTGACTTGTTCAGGTCAAAGATGAAATTTAAATTGATTCTGAATAATCCTATTCCTTCCTTGAGTATCAAGCTGATGGGCAGTCACATCTCCAAGTACAATCAGGACCTTAACAGCTTGTTAAAAGAAATGTTAGTAAAGTCAAAAAGACAAGTTAAATCTCAAACTAAAATGTACTCAAGTATTACATTCAGTTTTCAAATCATTTACTCCCATGACAAGGATTTGGCTGAAACTATTCTAGCACATGCTCCCAGCAACAGAGTATTGAACTTTTAAAGGAGCTCAACAAAAAGATCTATGTTTAATTAAAATATTATCTGAAACCAAAGTGTTACATATGATATCATTTTCATTTCTGACTAACCATACGTAAATGACATTACTGTTTCTTTATCTCTTTATCCAAATAAGAAAACTGAGGTTTGAAAAGTAAAATGAGATATCTTATGGTCAGTTAGTTGAGACCTTCTTCCTCCCCAAACCATCTTTTGCTCACTGTCTACTGACCAACCTACTCTCCTACAAAGTCCATCCTGTTCCACACTAATCACTAATCAACACGATACAGACCATTTGAGGCCCATACAATGAACAAATTGATTTACAAACAATGAAAATAGTATAAAACTATAATTCATGTAACCCCATCCAGGAGTAACTTCATTACACTTGAATTTGAAAGTAGAAAGACTTAAAATCCATATGATTCTGTCAAAGGGAGGTAAAAGAAGGCACACCAGTGGGTGCTCCCTTTGCTCCACTGAAAAGTTATTACCCAAACAGGTTTTAGGGCTACTTGGGAGAAATAAGACATCAACATCCAAAAGCACCTATCCTCAAATCACTTTGACAGATAAAAAACCGAGCATACAATTGGAACACAGGTTGATCTATGAGACTGCTGTGAAAAATGAATTTAATGCTTCTCCTTTCTTCTTTATTCCCTAATCTCTACCCTGTATGTCAAAACAAATATTTTGTAGGGGTTTGAAACAGAATTTTATTACACGGTAATAGAGAATCAATGCATAAAATGTTTCAGATACTGAAAAATAATACAAATATGCCTACCACTTCATAGTCAATTACAAAAGGATAATCACAATTAGTATATATATATATATATATATATATATATATATATCCTTCTAGCAGTTTTGTTATCTTTGAAAATGCTATATTATTATATCATATTATGTTATAAACAATTGTTTGCACTGGTGAGTATCTTTTGTCTTATAGATTTATTAAATTGACTGAATATATGACCCATATTTTCATGACTTCCTGTATTCATTCTCTTTGATTGTACCCCTTTATACTGACTCTGAGCTTGGTCATTCAACTTGGATAGGCCCATAACACCATAACAAAAATTCAGCAATCCCTGGAAGGCCTGAGAAAGCATATTTCCTTTCTTCATCTTGGACCTCTGACACATACTTGAGAATGTGCCAGGCTAACTTGCTGGATGATGACAGACACATATTTCAGCCAGTAGCCAACAATCCAGAAGTGAGCCCTACCAAGGCCAAAATGGGCAGGCTCTAAATATTTTATAATCATTGCTCAGCTTAGAGTTTTCCATGTAAAGTTTCAAACTATGCAACATTTAAACTGAGATTCATAGTACAACTTTTCATACTAAAACGGGATCCATTTGGAGTGGTTAACCTTCCCTGTATCACAATCTCCTTGTGTGATATTCTTTATTAGTGTTAATCCTCATTTGGTTTGGGTGCTAATGTGCACTTTATAGCCCAAGCCAAAGGAGCATCAAAATAAAACAACAATGATTTTGTAGTCCCTGAAACTCTCCATATTACCACTGATCTCCAAATGACATCCCTCCAATAAAACCTGAGTAAGGATGGAGTTACAGATGGTAGCAGCAATCTCCAGGTAGTATAGTCTCTATCATTTGGAAGGTGAAATGCACAAAGCTGTAGTCACTTATATCTATGATCTGTCAGTTAAACAGGGACAGGATTGTTAAGAATTGGAGGAGGTGAATATTTAACTGGAAAATGCTTCATAAATTCTCATTAGGACAAAAAACAAGATGCTACATATGTTGAATTGACAAATGACATTCCACAACCTCAAGGTTTTAAAACTACCCCAAGTAGAATCTGTGATGAACTGTATTTCAGTTTCACCCCCTCATCTTCCAGTGTGCCGAAGAGCTAATCAGAAGCCGTTCTCACCGGTACATTGCTAGAGATTGATGGTGTAAAAGTCCTCAGAGCACTGTCACCAAGGTGATTCAAAAATGTAATTCAGCATATTTTAAAACGCTTTGAGATTGAAAGCATCTCAAAACTTGCCTTCCCTACAGTAAGACTGATAAGAGAGAAATGTATTTGCATCACCAATGATCTGACTTCAGGCAGTTTCAGTTCTTAACATTTACTTTAAAAAAAAAAACCCATAGCAGTAAAAATAAAGTAAAACAACCATTTTAAAAGGACAATAGTTGTAGCATATTATTCATGTTGGAAGTAGCTATCTTAATATATTGTTTTATTCATGTTTAGTAGTCAGCAATCACAGAAAATGCTGGCCAAAAAGAATGTGTCCATAAATATCTATCCGTCTGTCTATCTAAATATATAGACCTATCTAACTGAGTAACAGTTTGGGATTATGTTTTGCTGGTGGTTTAAGAAAAACAAATCCCAAAGTAGTCAGTCTTTGGAGTCCAAGCACAGCACACTGGAAGGAATCACAGACGGGAGCTGCCAAATAGCCTGTCCAAGAACAACAGCGCCAGGGACAGCAAGCAGAAACAGTCACTTGTTTAATAAAGTCGTTTTCTATAGTATTTTAAATTATTAAGTTATTCTTCAACATAGTTCACGAATAGTTATCACTATTTTTAAATCATTTTAGGTTCCCTGTGGTATTTCATTTGCCAAAAGCTTAGTTTCATCTACCTCTCTAGATTCAAGATCATTGACATTTTTAAGACAGAGCTAGTGGGAAGGAGGTGGCAAGTGCATGTTCATGAAGTACACTCTGTGCTTTTTCATATGCTTCCCCTGTAATTTATCATCCTGGGGCTGCGTCCTGCCAGCCTGACCCGTCTACGCACTCCAGGCCACAGCTGTAAGTTGAGATTATTGGTGAACAATGATAACGATGAATTTCTTCTTTGGAGGTAAAAGACTAAAATATTTCCATGAAAATTTCAAAAGTCACAAGAAGACGCAATAACACCAACAGTATATATACCTGAATTTTGGGGGGTGTAGAATTCTGTTAAATTCTATCAAATGACAATAGTCCATTTGGAAATTCAAACTGCATTATGGTAGAATTGTCTGCCTGCTCTGTGGTTTGAAGAGCAGGTAGACTATTCTACCATAATGGAAAAAGTAATGCGCTCACATCCTAGAGTGAGGCATTTGGCTTTGACCTATGCAGGCCTGGCAGAACATCCCCAAATTCGTGGACAAAAAGTCCACATCCCACTTTGTACTGCTATCTAAATAACTTTTAATACTTGTAGAAAAAATAACAAAAATTTGTAATGTTGAATTATGAAATACAATTCTGATTGATTTTTTAACTATTTTGCTAAATGGTTTTGCAATGTTTATTTGGCTTCACCATGTAGGTTTATCAGTGAAGTAGTATAAATCATGTGTGGAAAAACAATACAAAATAAGTCCCCTTTGTGCATGACTTATAAGTAAGACAGACTTCCCATGGGTGCTTTGTATTTAGGGATGGCTGTAATGTGTGAATTCCTAGAATATTAAGTTAGAGGAAAATGCAGGTATGCTTGCTGCCAATTAAATGCTGCAAGTTTCTTAAACATAATTCCTTTCTTGAAATGTAGCCCACAGTGTGTGCAGGTATCATGTGACTCTTGGGCCTGGAGAACCAGGTCAAAAATGCTGATTCTCTCAATATTGCTCAGGCTCTGAGTAATAAACTTTCTTTCATACCTAACCCAGGATTTAACGTGCTTTCTAATACCATTCATAAAATTCATCAGACCAGTTCGTTGGTGAATAAGTAAATTTCAGAAGCTTCACCTTTCTTGACAATAACATATCTCACTGAAGATGTGTCTCAGATAAATACTTGGAGTTACTATGAGAATAAAGAGATAGACAGTAAATATTTTAGGCTTTGCAGGCCAAACATTCTGTACAACTAATCACTTCTGTTGTGACAGCACAAAACTAGCCATAAACAATATACAAATGATAAGTATAGTTGTGTTCATATAAAACTTTACTTATGAGCACTAAGATTTGAATGATATGTAATTGCTCATGTCATGAAATAATATATTTTTTCAGCCATTTAAAAATTCACAAACCACAATTAACTGACGGGCTGTGCAAAACAGGTGTCAGACTGGTTTTGATCCTTGAACCATGGTTAGCTAACTTCTACATAAGGAAAAGATTGACCTCTACCAAACCAAGCTTATTGGTTCCTTCTGCGTACTTTCTGTTTTAGGTGACCTGGAAGCACCATAGACAAGTGCAGGGTTTGACACCGGATAGTGTTTGTTGGTTGGTCTCTTGTGGGGTTGAGGATGAAACTCAGGCTCTTGCACACCGGGCAAGCACTTTGACCGCTGAGCTGCACCTCACATTCTTTCCAAAGACGTTATCATAAACATAAAAATGTGTGTGCACATATAATTGGTATATGTATATAAACTTCCTGTCCTTTGATCTTTCATTTTCTAACCCCTTATTCTCATGGTGTTCATTTTACCTGCTGTTTTATTATTTTGGGAGCTGTATGAGTGCTAAGGAAATGAACAATTAAAGGAACACATACTAGCACAAATAATCAGATTTCCTTTGAGTGGTAAGAATTTCCACTATTTTTACACATATTCCTTGGGGGGTTTTATATCAAAATATGTCTTTTAATTAACTAAGATTATTGGTGCACTTTAAGTGCACATAATGATCACATTCATCCTACAGAATTTGCACCTGTATGTGAGAGAGCTTGCTTCTTTTTTCCCAACTCCCCTCCCCTCCCTTCAACCCTTTTCCCCTCCCTATCCACAGAAGCCTTGTTTTTATCTTAGACGTCTATGAACCTCTCTCACACAGGCATAATTGTGATTCATTTCTAATACCCCAAAATGGTTTTGGGCCTATAAAGATCAGGACTTTAAAACTGAGATTCTTTGCCATATTATTTCATACTAAATTTGTATGACTTACTGAGAAACCAAAGATAATTTGAACTATTTTGATAAGAAAAGCCCTTAAAAGAGTGATAGACTAAGTATGGTAGAAGCTGGTGAATAGTGTGGGCCTAATAAAATGTTGGCTATTATTAATATTATTCTCTTCTGAAGTTTGACCCAATTTCACCTGAAACAAGTCATATAGGATTTTCCACATCTTTCATTTATTTACACAAACAAGAAAGCAAAGTATGCATTAATTTGCATAATGCTTAAGGCTGAATTTGGATTGACACATGTGAAGTTTGCCTGGGTGGAAATGGATAACTCTGTTCTTTCTCAAAGGAAGGAATTTATGAATAATTAGTGAACACAGAGTGAATGAGTGCAACTGTCACAATCAACTTGACATTAAATTTCTCTGGTTTTTCCAGAACACAGGCACCAAAGGGGAGATTTCACACAGAGGCTAATCCTGAGTAGCTGGACTTTAATTCTGTCTAAATTATTATGTTTTTCTTCATCCTGAACACACATTAGAGAATGACCTAGCAGAATAAGACCCTACAGTTTGATCCTAATCAACACTAGATAATTTCTCTGAGTGAATCTATTACTTCACTTGCTGTTGAATAGCCGTTGAGCAATATCCAACTTGCAAGTAAACACAGCTTTGCATGCTTTGCACACATATTTTTTCAATCAAGGCAGCGCTTTTGAGGAAGAATTTAAATTTTTCTGTGGGTCTGGAAGAAACCTCTCCTTTTTAAATCAATATGAATCTAACAGCATTAGCAATTTGCCAAGAGAAAAGTGATAACCCTATTGTAGCTTGGTTGACAACAAACACTTTGGTAATTTCTCAGGAAAAGTATTTCCTGTTGATCATTAAAAGCCAAATTTTGAGTCACTTCCCTCTCTGGATTAAATAAATACTATTAGTTTTTCAACTGTGTACAGTAAATATGGATTTCAAGACTTGTTTGTCTGCAATTCTTAAAACATTTATGAACATTGAACAGATGAATTTGTTTTAAGCATATTTTTTCATTTGAACACTTTTCCCAATGGTTTTTAATATGGATACTGTTCATCACATATTGAATAAAGCAACTTTTACTTTATTTAATGTCTTGACCCAAATCACATTGTCTTCATAAATATTTTACAGTCTGTGCGCAGCAAAAGCGTGATTACCAAAGTCATGTCTGCACTTGTAGGTAATATACCATAAAAAATGGATTATTTTTCCCTTCCCTTGTTTTTCAGAGAGGGAATTGGTGCTTGTATTTGCCCAAGTGGGATTTTTTTCTTTTCCTTTTTCTCTTTTTTTACACTAACTAGCTCCTAAGGGGTAAGATGTTGGAAACATGGGTCTGTGCCAAGTTACTATCTCTATAAAATTCACAAAAGAATACGAAAACATTGCTCACTTTTCTTCTTTCCAGCTGCTTTTCTGAAAGAAGGCATTCTGAGACTTCCATTATCCTGATAAATAGAATAATGCTACTCAATGACTGATTGGGAAGAAGATACACTGCTTTTCAAATGAAATGAAATGAATAAAATAAAACTGAAATATTTATTTCTCCATGAGCTACCAAGCATTTTGCTTTTTTTTTAAGCACAGAATTCTCAAACATTGAAATTAGAGCATTTCCTACAAGTGTCAATACTTTGGAAATGTGTTTCACACAATAAAAAAGAAAAGATGGTTTATAAATCCCATACACCACCTTTTGCTTTTATAAGTGAAGATAAATTCCGAACTCTTAGTGAAACATAATTATCTTGGGTGGTTAAATCATATGGATGTTTGGCTCAGTGTGTTCCCCTCTTCCTCTATTCAAATCTAATAATCATTAGTTATAATCATTAGTTCTGTTTAACTCTGATCTAGTGAGATAAACTGAACAAAGTTTGCATTCTCAACGGTGAACTTCCCTAAGTTTCCAGGGACCAAGCAGCTTTTCCACACAAGGATCTCTTTAACATTTCTGTCAATTAATTAACAGTGAGAGGGGCCAGAAGCAACCTTGACTCAATGGTGTTTAAAAAGAACAGAGATGAAACAGTAGAATGACTGCACATTTGTGTATTTCTGCCATTTCCATCATCTCCAAATAAAAGAGCTATGTTGCATTTGGGTGAGATAACCACAAAGTGTATTCCTGTAATGATATAAATAAATATTATATATAAAATGTTATAATATACATAGTTAATATTTCAGCTTAGCGATAATATGTTGCAAATCATATCACATGTTATGATTTGCAACATTGCAGGAAAAGCAATGTGAGAAACATCTGCATACCGCCTTTCAATCACAGTGAGATTTGCACAGTCGCTATTGTTCGTGGCCTGCTCAGCACTTCCTTCCTGTGCCTGCTTGCAGTAGCAGACATTGCTTCTCAGGGATATGACTTGGACCCATAGACAAGGCAAACCCAGGCTGCAGTCAGAGCTCTAAGGGAGAAGCACCAGTATCAATTCAGCTGCATCAGAATTGTACCCCTGGGATTTTTCACACTGGTGCTGACAGAGACAAATAGTCTTTTCTTTGATGTTCAAGATACTGTAAAGATGCAAGTTTGGAGCTACCAATCACTAAATCTCCTACAGTGGATTCACTCATTCTGAGCAATTGAAAGTGACAGATAGGGGGGAAAAAGATGAAAAAGGAAGCAAAAGAAAACCTGATGGCAGCTAAGTCCCAAGTTTCATTTTTTCCACAAATCCAGCTCCACCCTTGACCTTTCCATAATGCAGCCATCAAACAGCAGCAAATCCTTCGTTCTTGCTGACATGTTTTGATTTGGATTTCTGTCAGCCAAAGGAATCTTGACCAATACACTTGGTAGATGAATAAAAATAATTAATAGCCTCTACTAGGTGTCAATTTAAAAAGATTGAAACTGTCCTGGCTTAAGTATAAATGTTGTCAGATTGAAGCAGGACTGTCAACCTGATTGACTTGGAAGTCACCCAGGGGAATGTTAAAGCACACTTCTGGGTGGGTCAAGGTAGTTCACACAAAGGCCAGACCTCATGCTTTGTATCTGGTGCTTGGCCCCTTGCTCTCTGGCACCGTTCCCTTGTTCTGCGTCCTGCCTGTTGTGAACTAAGCCAGCTTGTGCTACCCCAGCCTTTTGACATGATACTCTTTTCTTATAATCAGAAAACCATGGACTGAATCCCCCGCACCTATAAGCCAAATTTACATATTGGGCATTCCAGCCACAGGAAAGCTGATTCACACAAATTTTACCCATTCCATGATAGAGGACTAATCTAATAATAACATAATAACAGTATAATATAATGATAGGGTATATAGAACACTTCTTGTGTTTTATAGCATATGCTGAGTTCCTTGTTGTTCCCTGGGAGCAGCATGTTATATCCTCTCCCCATGTCTCTGTGCCTGGCTGCTCGCTCCCTTGGAGTGGAAGATCCTTGGTTTGTCTGGTAAACATCTGTTCCTTTTTGCAAGCAGCACAACTCAAACATTCTGTCTGTTTTGAGAAATGCCTACATGATACTCTCCTTCCTATTTTCCTCTCCTCACTGTCAAGTAGTATGCAGTATTAATGACTTCCTTCTCCATGCAGTGGCCATGGGCACTTCCCCATGCTGACATCTCTTCTGGTACTCACAGTATGTCATAGTCCATCTGTAACGCTGAGGCTCTTGAGGTCGAAATTCTGAGCCTCATGCTCCTAGCACAAAGCCAAATGTGTGAGGTGCAGTAGGAATCTGGAGAAGGCAATGAGTGAAAAAGGGATAGTAAAATATACATTGATGAATGAATGAATAAACTTTTACCAATAATGCTCCAAAATTCAAGTTACAGATGGACAGTTTAAAACCAAGTTTATTCCAGTTAGGAATTTCACTTCTTGACATATTTGTTGTTTATCTGTTTAAGACAGGTACTCTTAAGCTGGAGCCCACAGACCCCCTAAAAAATTCAGTGTTTGGGGAAACTGACAACTCCCAAATTCTTATGTGAACTTTGTGTGAATGCCTCGGTAAGCATAATTAGTCTGAGGTGAAGAACCACAGCTTTCAACAAATTGACATACATGAATTAAACAAGGCTGGGGAGGTACGGCAGTGTACATGAGAAATGGTTTAAGTTTAAATGTACTAAAAATATTTTTATATTCTGTCTGATAAACTCTTTTGTCTTTTATATTGAAAATAGTAAGCTCGCAGTTAAATCACTTCTGTACAGGTGACATTTTTCCGGCCTAAAGAATCCAGCTATGAGAAGTATCTGCTTACAAGAGGATGAGGCAGGGGGATCACAAGTTCAAGCTCAACCTGAACAACATAGCAAGACCCTGCTTCAAAATAAAAGTTCATGAAAGAGTTGTGGATATAGCTCTGGGCAGATGTCTGCATTAGATACCTTACACTGTTAAAAGAAACAAAAGTGAAGTCTTGGGGTAGTCAGTGCTGCTCAGGAGCTGACCGCCGTCTGGCCAGGCCGCACTGTGGAATTCTACTTCCAGAGTGTGGAATCCAGAAATCTCACAATAATCTTTGGCCCTCTTTCCTCCTTTTCCCTCTTCTTTTACATCATACTATTATTTGAGAAATAATAATTATTTAGCCTGGAGAATCAGCCCCACTTTCCCAGTCAAGCTCTACCTCTCCCTTCCTGTCTGCCAAGTGTGGGGGAGGGAGCGCTGGGTTTGGCAGCTGTCAGCCCATCATTACAGGCTCACTGTTCCATCTGCACTTCTCACATTGGTGTAGTCACAGGGGGCTTTACCCCAACAGGCTCTCAGGGGAACAGTAACATACCTCTTGATTGGGCTGTGAAGTTATACTTGTGATTATTAATAGACAAGATAAGAGGCTGGTGCCCCATTCATCCACATTCAAGCTAATTATTCCGTTTGATCAAAGCTGATTATGATAGTGATAGATAACCATGCGACGTTTAGAACTGCAGCAAGCAGTGGCCAAGAGCCTCAACACAGAGCTGCCATTGGGTTCATCGACTAGGAAGGGGAGTGCAGTGAGGGAGATGAAGAAGCTGCTCTGGTTGATTAGCAATGTGCTGCATGGGACCATTTATAATGAAGCATATCATTTAAATTTTCCTTTACAAATGAGTCCAATGTGCGTTGCAGGCTGCAGGCTCTGTTAATTGTCACAAACATTGCCTTTTTTTTTTTTAACATTATTAGCTCTTTGGCAGGATCTCCATTGTTGACTAAAAACTTGGCATGATCAGGCCTTGCTGAATAATTTAGGTGGTTGGCAGCTGGAGAAGGAGAACACACACATCTAGGCAGACAGACATGCTGCTTGAGCTCTTTATAGAATAGGATTGTATACAAAGCAGAGTACAGTCAGCAGTGACTTCTGTGTCTGTTTATAGGTAAACACTGATGTTAGTTTTATAGGAAAACTGGAGGGATACTTCTCACAAATTGTATGCAGCATATGAGACAGATGCACTGGAGGGCTGTTCAGATGACTCGGATCATTGCTGGCTCTCACAGAACACTGGTGCTGGGGTTTCTGCTCATGGGTACTTAGGCTGACTCCTCAGCGGGGTTGTTTGAGACCTTCATCACTGGCTGCCATAGTATTAACAGGAAGTGGAGCCCCCGAGATTCTCAAAGCTTGCACACAGCAGATCAAAAGGATATGTGAGTCACTAAGACTGTGAAACACGTGTCCCTGGGAAGTCAACATACGCCACTGCGTTTGGTGGTAGTGTATAATGATTACTGCCAGAGGTGGAAGGATATGGAGGAGGTCCAGGGAGAATAGTGAATGCTTAGTGCATACATACAACTCTTACACCCTGCTGTCCTCCTTCAGTGGGCAGACTGTGCCACTTAAGACTCTACAAGTTTCAAAGGACGAAGACAACCAGTTTCCTGAGGCCAAGATTTAACAGCTGAGGTAAGAGGCAAGCCCAAAGGTAGAGTTAGCCAGATAAAGATTCCAGGGCTGTCACAGAATACTGTACTTTTGCATCCACCATGAGTCTTTTGTCCCAATGTTCTGGTTTCTCAAAGAGTATCACTGTCATCTTGGTGCTATGGTTTGTGTCTGGATGTCCCCTCAAATCCTCATGCAGTCATGGGGTGAAATTCTAGAGTTTATGATTTATTCATGGTCCCATGTTGGGACTATGGATGTGAGTGCTACACCTGCCATGGGGTGAGTAGTTTGCATACAATATAAGGGAGGGAAAGAGCCTTGCTGTCTGCCACTCCTCCCTTTTGCTCTTGTTGCTTTTGCTGTCTTCCGGTACCATGAACTGTAGCCCTCTGCCATGTGCCACCCGGCCTTGGAGCCAGCTGAGTATGGACTGAAACCTCCACAAACTGTGAGCTAAATAAACCTTTCCTTACTTTTGGTCATTAAGTATTTTGTCTCAGCAACAAGAGAAAAGTAACCAATGGGTGACAAGTTAGCCACAGCTCCAAGCTTACATGACTCTTGCTCATGACCAGTGAAACATACAAGTGAGATGGCACGAATGGAAGTTCTCAGATTGAGTCTTGATGTTCTACCGAGCAAAGAGGGTGATGAGCTCCTTCCTGAAGTCATCATCACAGATCCAGGTGTAAGTCGTAGGAAGGCAAGATACCCAAGTAAAAATGAAGAAGTAAAGATACTAGGGGCTAGAACATAAAAGACAATGAAAATAAAACCAGGCATACAGTTAGCTTCCTTTTGCTTATTTGAGAAATGAGGTTGATTTCTGCTTAACTGTCTTATCTATCAAGATAGAAGCAATGTTTGAAAAGTAGAATGAAATATTTGGCCAATATATAGCTCTGTTCAGGATTATCCCATCCCTGGTTGTGAAGCAATAGTTAAACTCTGGAGCTATGTAATTTCTGTCCAGTAAGTATTGTCTTCTGGAGTAATTAGTTAAACCTTATGTGTGGGCATAGCTGGGCCCTCAGACTATAGGAGGTAAAGTCAAACATCTATCCCAAACCCTCTAGTAAATTAATATATTTTTGCCAAATTTACTAATCACTGAACCTTATATGCTTTTCTGAGAGAACTAGAGAACCAATGAAAAGCTATAGAACCCACATGTACCTTTTTATCTTTTATATATTTTATTCTGTCTGATGTAGCAGCAAACTGAGGTAAAAATAACATTTATTTGAATCTGAGTCCATTCCTTCATGGTTTGCCTAATTCAGTGGCACAAAATATCACAACAGAGCTAAACCAATAGACCCCCTACACAACAGAATCCATGTCCATCATCAACCAACTAAGCTGCCATTTTGGGATTTTGCAGTATAACATACAGGTGTTCATATCATGCCATTTCCAATAAAAGGTTTTACTGCATTTCTTTTTTATTTTAAAGAAAAAAGAATGGAGACATATAAATCAGAACAACACAAAAACGATAAAGGAAATACAAAATTATAGACAAGATAGTAGGGAATTAGCACTGGATACTGTATTACATAATGTTATCTTCGTATTTGTTACTCAGTTATACAGATGATGGCTAATTTGATTAATTAATTTTTTCCACCCTCATCTCTATTGTTCTCCCACCCAATCAGTCATCTTCCCTCTGATATTAACTGTACTTTTTCGTTTATTTACTCCCTTGGGTTCTCATACTGGGAAGAGACATGGCTGCTTCAAATTATGCTGTAACAAACGTGTACACACAAATTGATATGGCAAGAGGTGGAAAAGCATCCATCCTCAAAGACAGTAGATAGGCAGGGAACCAGGTTCACTATAGTCAAGCCCCCACTGACAAGCCCTCAAGGCATCAGGGGTCTGGTCAAGTCAGAGGGGTTACACCACGAACCGCCAGGTTCCACCTCCATGCAGCACACCTGGAGGCCCGGTCGAGTCCATAGGGTCACCCCCATGGACCATTAGGCTCCACTCTATCGAGGTGTTCCCGGGGACCCTGTCAAGTCCAAGGGGTTGCCCCCAAGGACTGCAGAGTTCTGCCCCATTGTGACACTCCCAGAGGCCCAGTCCAGGACCTCAGGGTTTCTGTGTAGCCTAGAGGGAGCTGCCCTACCCCCTCAAGCTGCTCAGCTCCCTGTCAAGGCCCCCAGATCCCCTCATAGGCCACTAGTGTCTCCCTGCAGGCTTCCTATGAATCTCTGGAGGCCGTCCTCATCCAGCTAGAGAACCGGGTCTGCACCCTAGTTCCGGTTCTTCACCTCCTCCCACCTCTCTTTCTCCAGTGCTGCCACTCCCCTCCCCTTACACAGCTGGTCATTGGGCGCAGTTATGATGCTGGGCACAAGTGGTGTGAGGTCTCTGCCATACCGCATGTTCTTATAAGCAGGCTCAAAAGTCTTTGTGCATGTGTGTGTGTACATATATATACATATATATTTTAAATATATATATATATATATATATATATATATATTCTAAAAACGCTCTTTTTGAAGGAGAGTCTTTGGTGACCATTAGCACTGTAACTTAGACCCTAGGAATGTCTTTAACACTGTTAGTTCCTTCATCTCCCCTTTCATAGAGCTTTGGCCCCACAATGTAATACTGTGATTAAAGATTTAATAATCTCTAGGGGCTGGGGATGTAGCTCAGTGGAATAAGTGCCTGCCTGGCAAGCACAAGGTCCTGAGTTCAATCTCTAGTACTGCAAAAAAAAAAAAAAAAGATTTAATAATCTTCTTCTGATAAAAACTGACATGCAGATATAGGGGGATTTGATAAAATGAAAGTGAAAGTTACTGATTTCCCTCTTCATTCAAACCAATGATAATTTGAGATTTGTCTTGTTCACCCCACATTCTAACTCATCATAGTGGCACACTGGCTTCTTGTTTTGAAATCAGATTTTATTGGTACATTTTAGGTGTACATAACGATCACCTTCATCACAGAGAATTTGTATCTGTACATGATATAGCTTGGATTTTTCCCCATTCCCCTATCCTCCCTTAACCCCTCTTCCCCTCCCCATTTACAAAAGATTTGACTCCACATTTTCCTTCTTTTCTGTTTTTTTTCTTTGTTTTACTTTTCCCTTCTTTCCCTTTCCCCTCCCCTTTCCTTTGCTCCCCTCCCCATTTGAAGGTTTTCTGCCTATTTCACAATATCTATGATATATTTTGGTCCTTATTTACACTTTCAGTTTCTCACACCAGAGACTTCTTTTAAGAGAGCATATTTTTAATTTAGAAGTAATTTATTATGTAGGAACATGATTATTATGTTTCTCCTTCAGCTAAAAATTAAACACTTTAAAATGATTTTTTTCTTAATTTTAAAGATAAAAGAATATACACTCAAATAACACAAAAACAACAAGGAAATACACAAATTATAGGGAAGATAGTAGGGGATTAACAATGAGTGCTGTTTTACATGATATCATCTTCATATTTGTTACTCAGTTATCTCAAAAACAATGAAAGAAATACACAATTATACAGAAGATAGTAGGGCATTAACAATGGATGTTGTATTACATAATGTTATCTTTTCATTTCTTAGTTATAAATCAGTATCATGCATAAACAAAAAGGAAACACAGAATTGTGGAGCAGATATTGAGGAATTAAAAATGGATGCTGTATTACAAAATGATGTCTTTACTATTGTTACTCAGTTATACAAATGATGGCTCGTTCAATTAATCAAACGGTTTTCTCCACCCTCATCTCCATTGTTCTCCCACCCAATCAATCGTCTTCGCTCTGACAATAACTGTACTTTTTGGTTTATTTACTCTCTCAGGCTCTCACATTGAGCAGGCACATGGCTGCTTCAAATTATGCTGCAACAAACATAGGTGCACTCAAATTACTATGGCACTAGGTGGAAAAGCACCCATCCTCAAAGATGGTACATATGTAGAGAACCAAATACTCTCTGGTCATACCTGGTTGATAAGCCCTCGAGGCCCTTGGGGGTCCAGTCCAGTCTGTGGGTTTGCCCCTGTGAACTGCCAGGCTCCACATTAATGAGGCACTCCTGGGGATCTGGTAAAGTCCACAGGATTGACCAGCAGACCGCCAGGCTCCACCCCTGCAAGGCACTCCCGAGGACCAGGTTTGCTCTGCACAGTTGCCTCCACAAACTGCTGGGCTCCTCCCCAATGAGGCATTCTGGGTGCCCAGTTGAGTTCTTGGGATCACCCCCAAGTACCACTGGGCTGCACCCCAGTGAGGACAAGTTTGTGGGCTTGCTCCCACAGACCACCAGGTTCTGCCCCAGCGAGGCACTCCCAAGGGCCCAGTTGAGTTCTTGGGGTCGCCCCCAAGCACTTCCAGGCTCCACCCCAGCGAGGTGCTCCCAGGGACCCAGAACAGTTCGCGGGGTTGCCCCTGCAGACCACCGGGTTCCACCTGAATAAGGTGCTCCCGGGGATCTGGTCAAGTTCTCGGGGTCACCCCGGAACACTGCTGGGCTCCATCCCAGCGAAGTGCTCCCAGAGACCTGTACCAGTCCACAGAGTTGCCCGTGCAGACCATCAGGCTCTGCCCCAGTGAGGTGCTCCCAGGGGCCTGGCTGAGTCCTCACAGTTGTTCCTGAGGACTGTCAGGCTCTACCTTGCCCCTATGAGGTGCCCCTGCAGACCTCTAGGCTTCAACCCAATGAGGTACTCCCCGGGGGCCTGGTCCAAGTCCTCAGGGTTCCCACGTAGCCTGCAGGGAGCCCCCCAACTTGATTCTAATTTCTAAGCCTTCCTGGTACCAGGGGACCCACCTCTCTCCCTCTTGTCATTCTCATGTTGTTATAGTCCAGTGTCTGGGTGGCGATCCTATGGAGAATCCTTCTCTGCTGTTTTCACAGTCACCTTCCAGGCTGGGCTTTTTCCACTCCAGTTTTGGCCCAGTTCTCAGAATTTTTCTCTCCTCTTGCTGAGTCAGGGGGCTTCTGTGAGCACGGGCTTCTGAAGCTGAAACTGTGAGCGTAGGAATAAGGGAGTGAGCCAAGGGTGTGTATGGAGGGTGACTTCCTCTTTCTCCTCCTCCTCTTCCTCTAACACACCATGGCAGCTGCCTGAGCTGTTTTTCAAGAAAAAGTCTTGTTTGCTTCTTGTGAGGGTTTGAATTCTCATTTTGAATTCTTTGATGCTGGGCATAAGTGGTGTGAAGTCTCTCCCACTCGAGCTCACTGAGGTAGTTCAGGTTGTGTACTAAGTTTAGTTATTAGTTTTAGGACACAATTGGAGGAGTTTCTCAGGTCTTAGTATATGTTGCCATATTTTGATCTCCAGGACTGCTGTTTTTCATATATTTTGTCTCTATGGGTAGATACAAAGTTCATATTTGCAAGCAGTATGGAGTCCCTCTCAGTGCTCATATTAGTAGCAAGCCTCAGCCTTCCAGTTTGTTGTTGACCTGGCTGCTCTCACTGACTTCTGGCTGTTGCTCCTTTACCAGGTCCTGTGCCTAGGATCTTGGAGGGCTGGTATGGGGGAGGGGGCAAAGGGAGATGGATCCTGGGGCAGGGGAGGGACCACAGAGCCCGGGGTGTCTCCCGCAGGTCCCATGGTGGCTCCACACCCCCCATGGCATCACGGCGTGGTCTGTGGCAGCTTCACCTGTGCCTTGTAGTGGGAATGCACCTGGCGGCTTTGCCCATACCCGTGGTCACTCTGCACGCCACAGTGAGGCCACACCTGGTGGCAGCTTTGCACCTACAATGTTAATATAAACTTAGAAACTAATTATTTCAGAAAATATCAATGAAATCAATGCAATTATTATTGAGATAGATATGTGATATGATCAAAATATACAATGAATGATTAATTTTTAAAATTTTTTTTACAATAAATGACTCATTGCTCTCAAGCCTTCTCAAAAGACTCGCCCTCAATTCAGACACACTTATCTCATCATTCTTTCTACTTTCAGGAGCAGTTCTGGAAGTCTTCTTTCATGAGGGTCTTTACAAGATGTTATCAAAACTACAGTGAATGCTGCTGAGTTCCACCCAACAGAAAGGCAGAGTCACAAAGAACTGTGGTGTGTCCTCATCCACCTTGCCAGATCCAGCACCAGGTAGCTTCCCCAAACCTAAAATAACCATAAAAAATGAACACCTGAGTCAATGTAGGACATTCAGACATCTAGTGCAGCAGAACTAAAGACACAAAAGAATACTTGCACAACTACTTCTTACATACTCTATACTGTACTGGCTTGAGAATGGGGGAAAGAATTTTAAAATGGTATAACAAGAATTTTTAAAATATTAAAACTTTTCAGCTAAGAAAGTTAAAAAATTTGTCTTTAAAAAAAACTATTTTCTTTCTCTTTCTTCAGACTCCCTTTCCCTGTCTTGCTCCTTCCATCACTTTGTAATCACTTTGTGTAATGTAATTATGTATTTATTCACTCAACTGTTCATTCTACAAATGAATTTTAAATGATTAATAGATATCAAGTGCTATGCCAGGTCTTGGTAATATAAGATGAAAAAACACAAACTGAGTGTTTAAGAGATTAAATCTAGTAAAGTAAGATCTAACAGTCAGCATATTATTCAAATATCCTTTATTAAGAGCTCCAGGAAGAGCTCTTGCTGGAGGTATGGACACGACCAAAGAACACTTCTTGAGGGAAGCAATGTCAAAGCCACATTCTACAGCTGTGCACATTAACTAATGGTAAAGACTTTGCAAAGAGCCATAGGAAAGGAAGAAAATCAGTGTGGAGAAAGTTCAAGATAATACGTTTGCAGCCTTCGTGCCAAGAGTATTTGAAGTGAAAAGGTTAACAGAGCTGAGCCTAGGGGAACCTGAAGCCATCCCTAATATATCTAGACTTTTATCGTAAGACAACGCTCTGAAGCATATTTCAGTGAGCACAACTGATTTATACTGGAGGCAAGGCAAACAATTACAGAAAATATGAAACAGTTAAGGTGTTGCCACAACAAGGTAGAGAGGTGTACTAGTTAATTTTCTCACTGAAAAGACAAAATACATGATGTCCAGAGTTAAGGGAGGAAAGGTTTATTTAGCTCACAGTTGGTAGATGTTCCAGTCCATACTCAGCTGGCTCCAAGGCAGAGTGGCATGTGGCAGAGGGCAACAGTTCATGGCAGTGGAAGACAGCAAAAGCAGCAAGGGAAGGAGAAGGGACGAGCCTCTTTCTGTCTCATATTGTAGGTAGACTACTTGCCCTAGGGCGGGTGTAGCACTCACATCTTAATCCCAGCATTGCACCACAAATCAGTCACAAACTCTACATTCAGCCACCTCCTAAAAGCCCATCCCCATGACTACATGAGGCTTTGGGATCACATCTAAACACAATCCATAACGGGAAGGAAGCAGAAAGAAATGTGAAGTATAGAATTGAAGAGGGCTTAATTCATTCTTCGTGTCCAGTTTCCAGAACAGATAATCTGTTAACTTTCTCTCGAATAGTATCTTAACTTTCTCTGCTATTTATTTTTCTAAAGCCTACCATCCTATTACAGGTACAGTATGTATTGCTTTTGTTTATATTTTACCACTTAAAATGGTGAAAATATAAAATAGATCAACCTGATACAGTATTTAAAAGTGCATTAAAGACATTCTTTGGTCATGTAGGAAATCACACATTTGAATGTGCTGTAGAAGCAAAATGCTTTTTAAAGTGAGCTGCTGGGTAACACTCTAGTGTCATCATTAAAATATAGTCACATGGAGCCATGTGACACTGCTGTCCTGCCCTGCATTTCAGGATGCTCCAGCAGTGACTTTAGACTTCTCTGTACAACTTCATTGCATCTTCAAGAGCTAACACTCAGACTCCAGAAAGTAGTTTTGATAAAAAGCCATGCAAAGACTCAATTTGTTCCTCTATCCATTCTGGACATTACTGTGGTTCTTCACCAGGCTGAATGCAAGGCAAACATTTGAATATCATTTTCAACAATATTATTAATATCCTTATGTTTCCAGCATGAACATCTGATTACTATTAAACTTCTTCCTGAAAAAAAAATTCTCTTCCATCATCTAAGCATTCTTGAGTTATAGTCAAACAAATACATTTCAGTAATTCCTTATGCTACACATTTCATTCTGTATTAATGAATCAAACAAACAAATGTCCTAATAGACCATTAGATGACTTTTCATGCATCAATCCATACATTCATCCTTCTAAATATGCAATCAAATGAAGCCAGATCTACATCATGACTGCAGATTAAAAGCATCACAACTCATAACTTTACCCAGATATAATTATAAATAAGTTTCAGGGAATGTGCATATGAGAAAGATACTGATAAATTCCAATAATTCTACATTTATACTATCTACTCTCATGTTATTCCAATATGATATCCCATCTTGGTAGTATCAAAGTGGTGACTGAGTTCCTATGATAAATTAACAGAGTTAGAAAACTATGTATAAACTGAGCATGATGGCGCATGCCTTTAATCCCAGCACTTGGGAGGCTGAGGCAGGAGGATCATTGAAATTTGTGACCTGCCTGGACTACAAAGTGAGCTCAAGGCCAGCCTGAACTGCATGGAGAGACCCTGTCTCAAAAAGACAAAAAAAAAAAAAAAAAAAACTATATATAAAGAGTCTGTAAGATGGAAATATATTTTCTTAACCTATACTTAATAAATAGCCACATTTTGAATAAAATGCTGTAAGGAAAGGGAAAAGAAAGGGTTGGCATCTATGATAAAGTGATTTAAAAAATTTTCAGTACAGACATTTGAGGTCCCCTTTGCCTTGCATTGAAAAATTAATGTGAAGACCACATTAATCAGATTTCAGATTGCAGCATATATTTGAAATGAAATATGAATTCTTCAAAAATCTCTTTTTCTGTCCTGTTCTTATTCTAAAATTTAAAAAGTATTACACTTGATCTTCTGAGTGTCTTCTGAAATCCATTTTACTAGTGCTTGTTAGAAATACAGAATTGTGTGCCTTTTCAGTATACTGGTACATGTACATAATATATTTTGATTATTTTTATACCTATCGTATTCCTCCCTTTCCTCCCGCTTCCCCCAACGCCTTCTCATTTCTAAAATGTCCACCTCCAAGATTCTCACCATCTCTCCTTTAGTTTGTTTATTTCAGATTTATTTTATAAGAGAGAACCTGTCAAATTTCAATTTCCTACATCTGGCTTACTTTTCTTAACATGGTGGTTTCTCATCAATTTTATTTTAAGTAATAGTGTTTGAAATTAAGGTGGGTGGGCCCCCGTTTCCATAACCCGTGCTCTATCTTGTGATCATGACAACTCATTGACATCCTTTCCGAATGAGAGTCATAGACTCACTCTGACTCAGGGTCTTCACTCACACCCAAAGAACTCTGGCAGAATAACTGGGTGTGGGTTCCAACAAATCTCCACTCCAGCTCACTTTGGGGACCATTACCAGCACCACAAGGGCAGAGAGGGTCAGCTTCAGTCATCCCTCCAGGGCCTAGGGCATGTAACATACAAGTAATCATTGAATGTATAGTAAACAATAGGAAGAAACAAAGGGAAGGAGAAGGAAGGAAAAATGGTTCTGTCCAACAAATTGACAGATTTCCCATGTCTTTTTTATATTTCATGAATAAACATGTATTTCTTCTAATGTAATAATGGTGACTCTTACTTAGCTCCTCAAGCTCACAAGAGCCTCTGGAGCACAAGAACCTTTTAATAAAGTAGCTCCTCTTTGCTATAAATCATTCATGGGGTAAGAGACTCTTAGAGGACTAACAGTGTTATTCACTGTGATGAATCTCATAAAGATAAAGATTTAACAGCAGACTCATAAAACGTTGTTCATGATGAAATCCAAAAGCCTATGGATACTTATGTACACATTGCCACACAATTTTTATTTCCAAGATAAAGAAATAAAGAAACTGGAAGTGAATTATCACGTTCAGATAATTCAGTGACTTAAGATCTAATAATTCCTCTCAAAAATGGAAGGTAGATCCCTATGTAGCCATGAACTCTCTAGAACGAGGCTAATTTAAAATGACAAAGGTCTTGGATAGAAAGATTTCAAGAGCAAAATTGTACATTCTACTCCATTTTGTTTTCCTTCTAGAAAAATAAGCAGATACCTGTGAACAGGAACACCACAAAGGAAAGAAGGACAACTAACCCTGTTGAGAGTTCAGCCATCTCTGGAATGTTTATCATGTGCCAGTGACTTTGCTAAGATGGCTTTTACTATTTCATTTGAATCTCAAAATAACTCTTTGAGATAAATGCTACTATTCATCTTCAGGAGGTTAATTGACCTGGCGAAAGTTTTATAACAATAAGTGGAAGAAGTGGCTCTCAACCCAGCCTCACTGACAAAGGGCCACCTGTCTCTGTCCTGTGCTCACAGGCCTCCTGAGAGGTTTTGGATACCTTGGGAGTTACAAAACACATTCCCAGTGCATGTCCCATTCTGCCAAGAGCTGCTCCTACTTTCTTTCTGTACCAGGCTATGGGACTACTAAATCCTGAGGCCTAATTCTTAGAATTACTTTAATATCCAACACAATCAGGAATTTTTGATAAGGCTGATTATATATAATACAGGCACAAACTGTTTTCTCCATTCCGTGATTAAAGAGCCAAGTGATTCATGTGTTCAGCTAATGTCTGTTTCATATTCCTTTTCTGTGGACTTGAAATGTTATCACAGCTTCTTTGAGCATTGACCTTGTTCCAAATGCTTAACCAGATCCTCTAACTGTCTCACCTCTCATCTCATCCTCAAAATTATTGTTAATTATTGCTGTTTTAGATGAAGAAGCCTGGAATTTGAGAGGATGTGTAGCTTTCTCAAGGTAAACGTGTTGCCAGGTGGCTGGACTAGAACTCAAACAGAGATCTGTCTCCTGTTATATCCGTTGCCACCCAGGGACATAACTGGATATGTCTGCATTAGCCAACAATGTGATCTTTCCTTTGAGTTTAGTAATTTAAGAATTGCTTTTCTTCTTATCATCTGTCCTTACAAACACTGCTCTTGACACAAGCAAGCAGGAAATATTAGAATGGATGTTTGGGTTGAACAAAGAGGAATACAATAATTTTAAGTAAAAGGTCCAAAAACCTTCTTTTCTAAAATATAGCAGTGAAATAAGGAGGTGCCAAGGTGCTGACATGGAAGAAGGCACTGTTCACGACCACTTGGCTTTAACCACAAATGCTTTTCAGAGGAAATCCAATACTTGAGTAAAACATTTTTCAGCTAATCACAGCCAAGCATTTTATTTTTTCAACCCAAACTAAGTGCAAATTATGTTTGTTTTTGAAATTATGATATCTACTTTACAAGTGAAATTCCACACACCAAAGTGTGAGCTTATTTTGATAAAATCACATTTCAAATTTCACATGCAATTGGGTATAAAATCAGGACATGTGGTGTGGGGTTTTCATAAAAGTCAAAATCTGATAATTAGCACTAAAACTGTTCTTTGAAATCTGAAAGTATTGGAGATAATGAAAGTAAAATCTCATGGAAATGCCAAGAATTTCTTCTCTTGCTAAATCTTACCAAATAACACAAAATCCATGCACTATAACACCAAGGTGGTATGCACTTCAATTCTACTACCCACTGCTGTTGAGGAAAAAGATGGGAACAAAGTTTACAACTCTATTTCTGTGAAGTGTCTCCTGATTTTTAATTGTTAAATTTTAAAGTTATCATCAACCTTGTAACTATCACATAGAAGGTCTATGCATTGACCTTAGCTCAGAGAAGCAGCTCTACATAAAACACTTAAAGGTAGTTGTGTTATTCCTAAGTAGGTGTCTCAATGGCTAAAGAGAGGCATAGGTTGGTATGAGAAGAATTTGAAATCCCTGACCCCCTACGTGGTATTTATTGGTGCCCCCAGTCATAGAATGTGTACATACATGTGTGTGTGTCTGTGTCTGTGTGTCTGTGTGTAAATTTTAATTCTGTCAGCATTAGAAGTAGTAAAAGAAATAAAACTGAATCTACCTTGGCAAGTTCCCAACACAGATTGGTGACTGGACGCCTGATTCCGTTGCTTTCAATAACTGTATCACGTCCTGTTCTCCTGTACGCCTCACGAGTGCATTATATTTAGTGGAGGAGGAATAGGATTTAAGTTTTCAAAAATTGGCAGCAGATTGTACCAGCAGTCCTTAAACAGCAGCATACTGTATTTATTTGTGTACTGCATTTCATCCAATGTATGTAATTCTATCTCCAAATTCAACATTTGTTGGTGATTAAATAGGGAATGATTCTGTTTAAGTCAAAACAGCAGTCAAAACAGGAACAATGCTGTATTATAGCTCAGTGAACTCAATAGTTGATACCAATTTTTTGGAAAACAACCAATGTCTTTTATTTGAAATAATACACCCTACTTTTATAGAAAGTAACTCAAACCTTTAGTTATGTACGAAAACCATTTCAAATATTTAAAGGGTTTTAACTTGTAATGAAATATCTCAAAGTAATTCCTTAGAAGATAGTATCCTTCTGAGACTGAGAAATGAAACCTTGCCATTCTAATATATGTATAAGAAACATCTAAATAACATTATTAATTTTAAGGTATTTAACATTGCTAACACAGTTAACATTTTTGTATGTGTATATACAGCCATGCATGGTTTAATGACAAGAATATGTTCAGAGAAATGCCTCACTAGACAATTTTATCATTGTGTGTACATCATACCATGTCTTTAAACAAGTACAGATGGTTATAGCTTAATACACACCTAAGCTCTATGGAGTCCATCATATATGTGTAGATTATTGACCTAAACCTCATTATATGGGTGATGACTCTGTATGCATGATGTACATAAGGCAAAGCAATAGAATATCAGTGAGTAAAAGAAAAAGGATTTAAATACTTTCAAATACATAAAGGCCTACATTTTCAAAAGTACTTAAACTTCAAGTTATACAAACATATTTTTATTTATACTTAGTCTTCACATAGCCAGATATAAATGCATTTCATTAATTAAAGGAGTAGAGAGTATGTTGTGGGTTTAAAATTACTTGTCCCACCCAAATTGTATCATTTTATGTCCATGATACTAAGTTCTGGCAAAATCATTTAGCTAGGCACTGGGCATATGAAATTATGCTACCATCTGGGATCATGAGAACCAAGTGTGAAGAGCCAAGGATCACCAGCCAAATGATTGTCCCACTGCCCAAAATATCTTCTGATGCCTCCAAGTGGCCTCATATGTTTAATGCATTACTGCCTGGCTGAGTCCATAAGCTACAGAGTGAGCAAATAGTCTGTGGCAAAATAAATTAGTAAGTAAGTAAGTAAGTAAGTAAGTAAATAAATAAATAAATAAATAAAGCTGGATTTTAAAATTCTTCAGCAAAACAGAAGGATATTACCATTAAGTATTGTGGAAGCCTATGCAAACCACTTCACCTTCTGAGTCTCTCTCCTTATCCATAAAATACAAATGCTCCACTAGATTACCTTTAGTTTGGTTTTGTTCAAAAAGCCTTTCTTCCTCACCTATTATATTAGGTGCTAGGAATACAATGATGAATAAAACATATGCCTACCCCAGAGGAATTTGTAGTCTAAAGGGGAAACGACACATAAATAGATCAATTTCAGATAAGATGAGGACAAGAAAGATCTATTTACAGGGCTCTACAGGAACCTCAGATTTCTTTTATGAATCTTCACTAGCAATTGGTCTTAACACTTTTTCATCAAAAAGAGGAGATGCTATATCCTGACCGTGGGAAGGAGGAAGAAGTGTTAAGAACAGTCAAAGGAAGGACATGGGGCAAGGTCCATGGTGACTGCATCCAGGAGACAGGAAAAAAAAAAAAAAAACAGGAAAGGGAAGCCAAGAAGCCTCACATTCAAATGACTTAATTATGTCTTAGTTGGCTTGTGCAATGCCGAAATGATTTATCTGTCCAACTTGAACTGTAAGCTGCCAAAGAACCACTCTGTCGCTTCCCTAATAAATGTAATTTTTGTTCTGCAGATGATTGGATAAGTTTGACAATCATAAAAGTGGTCAAAGAACCAAAAAGGTGTTATTGAACCTGTTCCAGCCAAAATGTAGTAGATGTTATTGATGATTTAGTATGTTTAATAAACACTTCATCTGCTAAACATTTCATTTTTTTAAATCCATAAAGACTTTTTGAGTTGAAGAGGTAGTTTCACATATTTTATATATTGCATTTTAAAAGTATTACATTTAATCCATTTTTCTTATAATACTCAAAAGAACTGTGAGGGTCTACCTGAGTAGCTGTATATGCATATGTTTTTACTCTCTTGGATAACTCCAAACAGTGATACACACACTGATGATATATGCTGCCAAGATTTTGAAGGTAAAAATAATGCCTTAAATAAGAAGATTGCAGGTTTTCTTTAAAATGCATTGGAATATAGCTGATATGATTCCAATACTATCTTCTAGCTGTGGGTTGGGTTCAGCGCCTCCAAATGAGAAAATGTATATCTAAGAGTCAAGGGAAAAAAGTGCTTGCCAAGCAGATGTTGGTAAATTGCCAGCTGAAACAAAGTTGTGATGTTGGTGACAACAAGATTGGTTTCCAGAGGATATTTAGAAAGCAGAGAGTCTGGCTTTGCAATCATTTCCCTCAGGAAGGGCCTGGATGAGGGGCTACATCACATTACCAGCTAGTATCTTGCTTCCAAACATCTGGATTCCGAGTCTCATCCATTTAAAAATGATTTACTTATTGTAGCTTGTTGTTTATGAAGGTTCTAGCCAAGAGAGAAAATACTCAGCCAACTCTTCTCCAGACATTCATTGCTTAGCACCCTCTACCACAATCACTTCACAAAATTCACAGAATCTCACCTTTACATCCTTTTTCTTTTTACAGAAAAAACTAATACTTAAATTTCCATTGATTGATTTTTATAGTGTACCTTTATCAAATCAAAGGTAAAAGGAACTTCAAGCAAATATGTCCAAAGAAATGAATCTTTTTGAATCAGTTATTTAGACAGCTGAAAATGAAATATATTTAGGCCCTGAATTGTACAGAAAAATAATTCATATCATCTAATTGATACAGAACAGACAGGTTTTCATATCAGAATCATTTGGAAAATTTTTCAGAATAGAGACTTAAACTGTAGCACAAACCTACAGAATGATTAGTTATAGGATGGTTATTTTGAAAAAGACCTCCAACACTGGCTAAGAAACACTGGCCTAGTACTTTGTTCTATTAAATATTATACCTGGCATGAAGTAGATCAATATTTTGTGTGTGTTGCCAGAGAGGGAGAGGCAGACTGTATACACAAAAACTATAAAGTAATATATAGATGTTATATTTAAAAAGTAAATTTAATAAAATTTCTAGCTATCAATATTTTAAAAGTTAGTAAATTTCTAAATAATACCCATAAAGAATTGAAATACAATATTATGAATTTACAATTTAAAAAGAACCAGTAATAGCAAAAGATGTGGGGAAAAACCTGTGAAGTATTTATTAGTGAGGTTAACAAAACACTCCTATTTAATGACTGGATGGCTCAAAGCTGAAAAAAAGTCAGTTGTTTCCAGTTTGATAACTAAAATACAACCCCAAAATTTCCAAATATATTTTTGAAAGTTATTTGTAAAGTACACAAGGAAGTACAGAGCTGGTTCCAGAAGACTCATTCCTTTACCTGCTGTCTTGATTTGCAACTGCAATCAGTCAACCATCAGGCTAGAAGAACAACCTCTACCATGACTTCTTGATGAAAGAAAAGAGGCAGGGATAATTCATTAGATGACTTTTAAAGCCTTTCTACCAACATTGCCTGTACCATTTCTTCCCATGTCCCATTAGAGAAAAGCAACTTCTATACAGTGGCTACAAGCCAATGAACAAGGAAATAACTTCCTTTCCAAATTAGGTTCTGCAATATATATGATGAGGTTCTGCAATAGTAGGAATATGTCATCATCTTGAAAGAAATGAGGTCAGGAAATTGCAGAATAGACATTTTCATCATTTTTCTACAATGCACCAATTTTGACCCCTATAAATGAGAGGACCTTTGTAAGGGTTCAAAACCCAGCAGAAAAGTTTCAGTAAGCCTTGGAGAAAAATCAAACTCAAAACAAAATAAGCAAAAACAAATAAGCAAACCAGAACCTCTGAGAATAGATGCAATGAAAAGGGTAAGAAGAATAATTTTACTTTACCTCTGTCACCTATCCCTCAAAGTACACTACCCAGTACCAAGAAAAACCCCTTCGGTATGATATTTGTTTCATAAAGAGAAGTAAAATTGTAGTGAGCCTGGCTTCTTCAGCTGTTGAACACACTGCCCAAAGTGTGCCACTCTTTTGCAATCCAGCCAAAACATGCAAAGGATTAACATGGCTGAATGGCTCGAGAAGACTGGCTTCAAGTAAGAGAGACAGAAAATCACAGCAGCCAGGACTCAAAATTGAACACAATGCACATATCCAACTGTCTCATGGACTCCAAAAGGAGGACTCCCCCACAAGCTACTTGGAAGGCCTTACATACACCCTATCCCCTCAGCTGGCCTACAGGCATGCCCAATACTCAGCATGCTTTACCCATACCCATGATGACTGGCTTCTCATGTGCTTCTACTGGACAGCAGTGTTAAGCTTTTGCTATATAGTAGCTTGTGATTATACTGCTTGCCAGCTTAACTCTGTGGGATTTAGAGGAGGTAGACAAACTTGGATAGTTCAGGGCACTCTCACAAAGAAAACAGAAGAGCCTCAATACTAGGCCTGGTTTTGCCATGTAGGAAGAAGGCATACAATCTTAAGAAATCTAACCTTTAAAGGTGAACAACAATGCTGGGTTGGATGCATGCATAAAATATGACTGAAAGATCTTCAGAATCCTTCACCTCACCTGATTGGTGGAAGTGTTTATTTCCTAGCACCAAAGAATAAAGAATGGGGAAGGTGATTATTTTTTCAATATAAAGACAGCTGTACAAGACTTCAAGGAACAACAAAAAAATCAATAACAGAAGACACAGTTTTCCAATAATTGATTCCACAAAAATGTTGATCTATCAATTGTCCTGACAAAATTATTGACTCAAGGGATCTCATCATACAACAAGAGACGTGGATAGACAATGTAAGAAAATTTAAAAAAAAATAGATGAACAAAGATACAGAGATTATCTCTTTTTTAAAAAGTTAGATTCTGAGCTGAAAAGTGTAATGAATACAATGAAAAATGTAGTAGAGTACTTGAGTAGCCAACTTGATCAAACAGAAGAGAGAATATGTAAAATGGAAGATAATCCAAATTTGTCCAGTCAGAAAAGAAAGAAAAACAAAGATAAAAGAATAAAGAAAGTTTGTGTCAGAGTATGGGGTATCATAAAGAAAAATAATTTAAGGATTATGGAATCCTTACAAATAGAAAATATAGAGTGCCCAACAACCAGGGGCTGGGCCAACCAGGCAGCAACCTCTCATCCCTGATAAATTCAAGAGGCAGGATCTTGCAACAGATTCAAATCTCAAGAAGCCCACCACACCTGGGAGACATCTCTATGAAGCCACCATTTTCTAAGGGCTCTAAATGCTAGCAATAAAGTCACATGCCCTAATCAATTTGCAAGCATTAACCCAGGAATTAAACTAGAAAGCAAGGGGCTGGGGATATAGCTCAGTGGAATAAGTGCTTGCCTAGCAAGCGCAGGGTCCTGAGTTCGATCCCCAGTACCGCAAAAAAAAAAAAAAAAGAATTTATAAACTAGAAAGCAAGAAAGCAAGAAAGCAAGAAAGAAAGAGGGAAGACACTTAAACAAGATGCAAGCCCAGACGTACAGTTCATCAAAGACAAACCTGGGGGGCAATGAGGTGGGACAATCTAAAAGCCAACCACCTGGAATCTCAGACATGGTAACAGCGGAAGTAACAAAGCAGATGGATGAAGCTCTGGAAAATGATAAAATACGAAATAATTTCTCTCATAACTACAGAGATGGTGACCACAATGAAAAATATGCTTAATGACTCTAGAGCAGATACAAAAAACATTGAGAAGCTTAGGAAAATGAAGGAACTCATGAACACACAACACAGGAAATAAAATCAATGAAACACATTTAACAGATATCCAGGATTTCATTGAAAGTACACATAGTAGAATGAGCCAATGTGAGGACAAAATATCAGATACAGAACACAGGATTGCAGTTAGCAGTCATGAAAAGAAAGATTTCCTAATAATAGAAAACGACCATTAAAGTCATTCAAAAGCTTCTTGATGATGAAAACAAGAAAAACATAAGGTTGATCAAAGTCAAAGTGAAAAAGAAAATAGTGCATATGACATTAAAAAAAACCTATTCACAGAAATAATGTCAGAAAACTTCCCAAACAGGGAAAACGTAGACATATAGTTAAGTGAGGAATATAAAACTCCAAATACCTACAATGAAAACAAAAAAAACTACACCAAGGTATATAATTTTCAATATTCCATAAATGCAATACAGAACAGAATATTAAAACATTCCTCAGAGAAGTAGTCATTTCTTAAGGGTTCTAAATACTAGCAATAAAGCAACCCATGATAGATAATTGACAAGCATCAAGAATTAAACTGAAAAAAAAGAAAGAAAGAAAAGAAAATGAGGAGCTTCTTCCAGGAAGATGGCAACCGGTTAAGCAGCAGAAAAAGATCCACCCAGATACTGGACTATAGCAACAGGAGAAGGACAGGAAGCAGAGAAATGGGTACCCTGAACCCAGGAAGGATCTAAAATGAGAATTGAAGCCCTCAGAAAGAGCAAACATGACCTCTCCTGGAGGAAAGGCTTGGAGGGCTGTCATGGCGCAGTTGGAGGAAGAGGAGGCAGAGAAGGAGGGAGTCACCGCTCCAAACACAGCCTTGGATTGCTCCCTCATTCCAGCACTTGTAGCGTCAGCTTTGGAGGCCCGTGCTCATGGAAATCTCTTGACTAGACCAGGGGAGGGTGGAGTTCTGAAAGCTGGTCCAGGACTAGAGAGGAGAAATCACAGCCCGGAATAGAGGCAGTGGTGGTCAGGAGTTGTTGCCGAATCCAGTACGAGGATAAGAAGTTACAACAGCCACTAAAACAGAATCCCCACTCTGTAGCAACCTTTCTAATTGGCACCTGGAGGCAAGGAGGAGTCAAGGCAACCAGTACACAGCCCACCACACCCAGCTCTACACCTGCCCTGAGGCTGTGGAATTCCTACCTCTCCATTGTGTGAGCAACTACCAAAAGAGAGCAGCAGAGAGCAGTAGCAGCAACCCCAGGGCCACAGCAATTCCCAGGGATTTAGCCAATGAACAAATGGAAACTGGAGCACAACAGTAAGGAAGAGCTGCAGATGGAGGTGGACTACACGGCCCCGTGCCCTTCTCACTCCAACACCAAGCAGGAAGCACAAGCTGAGTTACTGGGCTTCAGCTCCCACCCTGAACTCCCTCTCTGACCACCTTGAGTCTTGGTGACCTGAGCACTCAACATGTTTCTGACAGCAACAGGCTGAATCCAAGGGCTTCAGGACTCACCCTAAACTACTAATATGAGCACCAAGAGGGACTTCATACTGCTTGCATATATGAACCTTGTATGAACAATAGCAATAAATTACATGAAAAACAGCAGTCCTGGAGTCCGAGAGACAACAATGTACTCTACACAGGAGACCCGAGAAAATCCTCCAATTCTTTCCTAGAACTAATAATTAAACTTAGTACACACCCTGGTCTTTCACAGTAAGCACGGGTGGGAGAGACTTCACAGCACTTGTAAGTGTGCCCAATGCCCAGATGCAAGGGGCGGGGTACAGCAACACTGGAGATCAAAAAGTGGGTGGAGGCGAAAATCTGGAACTAAGAGCCAGACCCGGTTCTCTAGATGGGTCAGGATAGCCTCCAAAGAGTCATAGGCAACCTGCAGGGAGACGCTAGTGACCTATGAGGGGACCTCAGGGCCCTTGATGGGGAGCTCAGCCTCCTGAGGGAAAGGAGGCTCCCTCCGGGCTACATGAGAACCCTGAAGACCTGGACTGGGCTTCCAGCAGTGCAGCAACAGGGCAGTCTGTGGGGGGACAACCCTGTGAACTTGACCGTGCCTCTGGGAGTGGCATGCCAGGGTGGAGCCTGGCGGTCCTAGGGTCTGGGGGAGCAACCCTGTAGACTCAACCAGGCCCCCAGAAGCACCACACCAGGCTCTGCCCTATCACTGTGCTGCCGGGGGCCCGGTCAGGTCCACAAGGTCACCCCAACAGGGTGTCGCGCTCTGCCCTACTGCCATACTGGTATGGGCCCGGTCCAGTCTGTGGGGTCACCCTCGCGGACCACCAGGTTCTGCCCTGTCACCGTGCTCCTCTCTGCTGCCAGGGGCCCGGTTGAGCTCACAGGGTCACTGATGTGGACCACCGGGCTCCACACCAGCGAGGCACTCCCAGGGGCCTGGTAGCGTCCACGGTGTTGTCTCTAGTGGACTGCCAGGCTCTGCCCCGGTGAGCCGCTCCCAAGTCCCCAAGCAACCCTGAGGACTCGACCAGGACTCTGGACATGCTGCACCAAGGTGGAACCTGGTGGTTAGCTGGGTAAACCTGCCTATTGAACCAGAACCCTGATGTCCTTAGGGTTTGTCAGTGGGGGCTTGACCATAGAGAACCTGGTTCCCTGCCTATCTACCATCTTTGAGAATGGGTGCTTTTGCATATCTTGCCATAGCAATTTGCGTATGCCCATGTTTTTTGCAGCATAATTTGAAGCATCCAGTTCTCTTCCCAATCTGAGAGCCTGAGGGAGTAAACAAACCAAAAAGTACAGTTATTATCAGAGGGAAGATGACTGATTGGGTGGTAAAAAATGGAGATGAGGGTGGAAAAAATTGATTAATCGAACGAGCCATCATCTGTAACTGAGTAACAAATACAAAGATAACATTATGTAATGCAGTAGCCAGTGCTAATTCCCTACCATCTTCTCTATATTTTGGTGTTTCCTTTATTGTTTTTGTGTTAACAAATGCAAAGATAACATTATGCAATACAACATCCAGTGCTAATTCCCTACTATCATCTCTGTAATTTTGGATTTCCTTTATTGTTTTTGCATCAACAAATGTGAAGATAACATTATGTAATATAGAATCCAGTGCTAATTCCCTACTATCTTTTCTATAATTTTGTATTTCCTGTATTGTTTTTGTGTTATTCTGGTCTACATAAAAAAGAAAAGAAAAGAAAATGAGAAGACACTTAAACAAGAGGCAACCCCAGACATCCAGTTCACCAAAGGCAAATATAGGGGGCAATGAGGTGGGACAATACAAAAGCCACCTACCTGGGCTCTCTGAAATAGTAACAACAAAGCAATTAAATGTGCTCTAGGAAAAAAAATCAAATCAGAAATAGTTTCTCAGATAACTAGATATGGTGTCCACAATGAAAACCATGCTTAGCAACTCTAGAGTAGATAAGGATTAAAAAATAAAGAAAGATAAGAAAATTATGAAAACCATGAATGCTCAGCATAGGAAAGTAATGAAATCCACAAGGCAGATTCAAGCACATATGCAGAAAAATAATTTCATTGAAAGTATCCAAAGCAGAACAAGCCAATGTGAAAACAGGATCTCAGATATAGAAGACAGGCTTGTAGTTAGTGATCATGAAAACAAAGATTTCCTAAAAATAGCAAGGGACCATGAGAAATCAATCTAGCAGCTGCTAGATGAGGCAAAGGAGAACAACCTAAGATTGGTTGGAGTCAATGAAAAAGCAGGAGATAGCTCAAATGATATTTTTTAAAAACACTGTTTACAGACACCACGGCAGAAACTTCCCAGGTCGGGAAAGGAATTTCACATAGAGTTAAGTGAGGCATATCGAACTCCAACTACTCATGATCAAAAAGTATCTATAGCCAGGCATATCATAGTCAAGATTCCAAAAATTCAACACAAGAATAGAATCTTAAAAGCTGTTAGGAAAAAGACATAAATTACCTATAAAAGAAAGCCCATCAGAATCACAGCTGACTTTTTAGCACAAACTTTCTCAAGGGGAGCTTGTAGTGGAGTATCTCAAACTCTAAGGGAAAACAACTTTCAGCTCAGATTGAGGTACCCTGCAAAACCAGCTTTCAAAATTGATGAAGAAAAAAATACTTCCATAACAAAGAATATCTGTGGAAATTTATAATCACCAAACAAGCGCTCCAAAATGTTTTGAAGGACATTCTAGAAAGAGATAACAAAAAAAAAAAAAAAGAGATAACAAGGACAACAGTTCCATAAGCCCCAACAGAAGGAATACACAAGGCAAAGCAAATTAAAAAGAAGGTGGAAAGGGGGGCAACAACAGGAAAATAACTGACAAGGATAAGTCAATACATATCAATTGTAACCATCAATGTTAATTGTCTCAATTCACCAATTAAGAGACACAGACTGGCAGAATGGATCAAGAAGCAACATCCTACAATATGTTGCATACAAGAAACACATTTAATTCAAAAAGTAATTCATAGACTGAAAGTAAAAGGATAGAAAGCAATACTTCATGTGGCAGGAACTCAGAAAGAAGCAGGTGTAGCTATTTTATTTGCAAAGTGAATTTCAACCCAAGGATGATTAAGAGAGACAAGCAAGGTCACTACATCCTTGTAAAGGGAAGAGATAACAATCATAAATATATCTGCAGCAAATACCAGAGCACCTAACTATATAAAACAAATATTAATGGACATGAAAAATCAATAATCACTAACACAATTGTATTAGAGGAATCTCAGTATGCTACTATCACAAAAAGATAGATCAACTAGACAAGAGGCTAACAGTGAAATATTAGAACAGAATCAAACTTTTGAACAAATGGTCTTAGTAGAAGTCTACAGAATGTTCCACCCCAGAACATCAGCGTGCATATTATTCTCAGCTGTACATGGGATATTCTCCGAAATTCACCAAAAACTAACTCATAGAACATGCTTAAGTAAATGCAAAGGAATTGAAATTATCCCATGCATATTATCAGATCATAGTGCAATGAAATTGGAAATCAATTGCAAAAGAAACCACAAGAACTTCACAAACACATGGAAGTTAAATAGCACCCTCCTGAACAACCAATGGATCACAGATGAAATTAAAGAAGGAATTAGACAGTTTCTGCAATTAAATGAGAATGACAATACAATGTACCAGAACTTACGGGACACAATGAAAACAGTCCTAAGAGGGAAATTGATAGTAGTGAATACCCATATCAGGAAAACAGAGCAAGTGCAAATAAACAACTTAATGGGGAACCTCAAGGATTTGAGGCTCCAAGATGCCCAGATATTTTTTAATTTCCATTATATATGTTTGTTTTTACAATTTCAAATTTCATTTCTTTCTTAAAATTTATTTTCTGTAATACACAGAAATTTGCTGTACATAATATTTATCTTCTTTGTGAGGAGTTTGTACATGTTCTCAGCACGTCTTCATTCCTTTACTCACCCTCTCTTCCTCCTCTCTGTCCCTCTGAAGCTTTTGCTTTTCCTTACCATTTGTGAAAGATCTCCCTGCTTCTGTTTATCTATCTTTTATTTTGCCTTTTAATTATATGTTTAGTTTCTAATAGAAGAGAAACTGTGTGATAGTTAAGCTTGTATGTCTGATCTATTTCACTTAAAATCATAGCCTCAAGGCCCAGACATTTTTCCAACAAATGACTCGAGTTTATGTTTCTTTATTGCGCATTAGTCCTCCATCATGTATAAGTACCATACTTTCTTCCGTTCATCCACTGGTGGACAAATAGGCTGCTTCCAAATTTTAACTATTTGGAATTGTGCTGCCCAACAGTTTTACAAAGTTTTCACCTAGAAATGTTGTAATTGTTAAAATCAAAGATAAAGAGGAGATTTTAAAACAGCAAGAAATGAAAAATATATTACTTACAAAGAAGTGGATTTTTCAGAAGAAACCCTGCAGCCCAGATGAGTGCAGGACAATATATTGAAAAAATATGCCAAATAAGAAACACACCAACCAAGAATACTTTACCTTCCGTAGAGACTCTGCAGAAATGATGGAGCAATACAGACATTCCCAGGTAAGCAGAAGTTGAGGGAATCCATAAGCACTAAACATGCCTTACAAGAAATGCCAAAGTCTTAAATCTGAAACTAAAAAACCAAAAAGCACTCATTAGAGCTGTGAAAGCATGAAAATATAAAATTCACTGGTACAGGTAAACAGTCAAATTTAAAAGGCTATCATACTGGAATGGAAATGTATAACTCACTGGAAGATCTCATTTCAAAGTAAAAGAATAACAGTATTTAAAAAGTAGTAAAACTAAAATAATTTTTAATGAATAGACAATATAAAAGAAAAAATTGTGACAACAAAAACTCAAAATATTGGTAGAGGATGAAAAGTATAGTTTCATTACATCAACAAAGTTAAAATTAAGATTTTTTATGCAAAAAAATTAATGGTAATCAGAAAGCAAAATCCTATAGTAGTAGATACACAAAAGAATCAAGGTATATCACTACACAAAATCAAATCAGAGAGAAGAGAGCAAGAGAGGAACAAAGAAACAAAGGAACTGGGAAACAGTGTGAGGTAAAAAATTTATGTCCATTCCTTTCTTCCCAACAACTACTTTAAATGTAAAAAGACTAAATTGTCCTATAAGAAGAGAGTGACTGAATAAATTTAAAAACAAAACAGCCACACAATATCCAACTACATATTCCCTACAAAAGACTGATTCTAACTTTAGCAATGTACAGGGGCTATCAGTGATAAGATAGAAAAAGATACGCTATACAAATGAAAACTGAAAGGGAGAAATGGCAGCTGAACTTATATCATGCAGGATATTTTTAAATCAAAACTATAACAAGAGGTAGTAAAATAAAAAAGAAATAAAAAAATATCTTGAGACATTCAACAATGGAAACAAAATATTCCAAAGGTTTTGAGATGTAGAAAAAAACAATTTCAGAGGAAAGTCAGTAGCAAATGCCTATATAAAAAGCAAGAATGATCTTGTCATATTTTTAAGGTTCTCAAAAAGCAAAAACACATTTAAGCTCAAAGTTAGCAGGAAAAAAAAACCCAAAAAACAAAGATCAGCAGGAAAAAATGTGAAATAGAGATGAGAAAGCAGAAGAAAAGATCAATGAAACTAAGTTTCCTATTAAAAATGACAAAACTTTTTAGATAGATTAAGAAAAAAGGGAAAAGATTGAATAAAATCACAAATGAGAGAAATATTGCAACAGATAACCACAGAAATACAAAGAATAGTGAACAGTAATATACCAATAACCTAAAAGAAATGTATAAAATTCCTAGAAACATACACTCTACCAAGAATGAATCAAAAATTAAAGATCTGAACAGACTAATAAGTAATAAGGAGACTTACTCAGTAATAATAATTTTAAAAACCCTCCTCCAAAAGACAAGTCTATGGAGATTCTCCAGAAAATTAAAACTAGAAGTTTCATTTGACCCAGCTATTTCCCTTCTAGGTACCTCCTGAAAGTGTTAAAGACATCGTATTACAGTGATACATGCATATCCACATTTATAGCAGCACAATTCAGAATAGCTACATCTTGGAAGTGGCTGATAAGTCTATCAACAGATAAATGGATAAAGAAAATGTAGTATTTATACACAATGAAGTACTACTCACCCATAAAAAAGGATAATATGAGTCATCTGTAGAAAAATGGATGCACCTTGAGGTCATAACGTTAAGTGAAACAAATTACACAAGTTTAAATAGCACACTAGTTTAAGTGGTTTCTTTTACATGAGAAATTTGAATTATAAATAAAGGTCAAAATAAAGACTGACAGTAGGGAATGGAGAGATGGATGTTTTTCAAATGTACAAAGGACCAAGAGATGGAGGAAAGAGAGAAGAAGAGGGTGACGAAAGTACCGAGATGGTTATGTACGTGTACTGATGTTTCACGAGGAGGCACCATAAGAATATACTCACGAGAAAGTGATAACTGAAAAAAAAGCCTAGGGTCAGATGATTTCACTGGTGAATTCCAGCAAACATTTTGTGGCTAGCTATTACCAATCTTTAAACTATCTCAAAAAGCTGAATGGCAAGGGAAACTTCCAAACTTGTTTTATGAGGCTTGCCTTACCCAAGACAGACAAAACAAACAAGGACTCAAGAAAGACAAGCACACAAGAATGAAAAATTACAGACCACTATCTGATGAATCAGAACACAAAAAAGCTCTCAATAATACTAGCAAACTAAACCCAATAGCACATTAAAAGAATCAGATATTATAACCAAGTGGGATTTCCCCACTTTTCACTCCTTCCTGGAATGCAAGGATGGTTCAGCTTCAGTAAAACAATCAATATGATACACCACATTAACAGAATGAAGGATAAAAATTATATGATCACCTCAATAAAAGTAGAAAATACCTTGACAAAATTTAACTTCCTTTCATGATAAAAAAAAACTGTCCCCAAGTTAGCTATAGAAGAAAAATACATCAATATAACAAAAGCCATATATGTTGACCACAAATAACATCATATTCAACAGTAGAAAACTGAAAGCTTGCCTTCTTCCTTCTAAGATCAGGAACAAGAAAAGCATGCTGACTCTTTTATTCTTTTAAAAACAATAATAAAAAATAAAAATGATGCAGAATTTCAAACAAGGTGATAGGAATTTAACAATGGTTGTTATATTGCATATTGTTAACTTCAAAGTAGTTCCTCAGATTACCAGATATAGGCGTGCAAGATTGATCAAACAATATCACTCTTACCACTTCTCTTCAACTAGTAGCAGACTTAGAACTATTAGGTGAAAGGAAGAAATAAAAGCTATTTAACTAGAAAAGGAAGTAGTAAGATTACCTCATAAAACATTATTTACTTAAAATTTCCTGAGGCAGTATGGCTATTTCTTTTAGCATTTTATCATTTATTTATTCATTTTCAATTTTTTTAATCACCATGTATTTGTAGTAGATAAATACAGCCCTTGTGGGGCATCAGTAGATATCCATAACACATCTTAATTCTTTTTTCATCCCTTTCTCCCCCAAATCCATCTCAAGTGTTGTAAATACAATTTTAAAAATTTAGGAAGTCTGGATTGTGAGTAACTTCCACACAGCTGAACCCATGCAAGTTCCCAGAGTGAGACTCTGCAGAGAGGACATGGAGGTCCCACGCTCATTACTGCATACTCAGCCTGTTCATCTCTTCCTCTTACTGCTCAGCAGTGTCCTTGTAGTGTCCATCAGACCAAACTGGTAAATATAAGAAAAGCACTTCTCCGAGCTCTGTGAGGTACTCTAACAAAGGAAGCCTAAAGAAGAGGTTGTGGAAACGCCAGTTAGTAGCCAGTGGGTCAGAAGCACAGGCCATGACCTGTGCTGACGGTTGGCCCATGAATTGGAGAACACAAATGTGGGACTCGACTTGAGGCATTTGGTGCTATCTCCCTATAGCGAGTATTACAGCAAAACTGGATCAGAGACTGTGCCGAAGTGTGTGGTGTGTCATGAAAACACCCATATAACGGGCAGCTGAGTGAGAAGTGACTGCATGAGAGTGAAAAGTGGGGAAACCGTTTGCACATTCTCTAACCACCCTACAGGTCTGTATGAGCTGCAGACAGCTAGTTACAGGCTGTGGGGCCCCACTGTCCAAGCCTGAGCCCAGCTCTACGGCTGGCCAGGCAGTGACACTGGCAAGTTACTGAGGTCTGCACCCCATCATTGCGCCCTTTCCTCTCACCCAGAATATTAGGAGCAACCATGGTCACCTACACAAGACTGAACATGCTGGTGTGCAAGATCCTCATGACTTCTGGCTCAAAGACACTAATCCGTAAGTACAAAGCATTGCTATTCACCCAGTGAATACATCTAGCACCTCTTATAGGTTAGGCATTGGAAATACACTAGTAAGAAAATCAAGTGAGATCATTACCTTGGTGGAGCTTTCAGTAGAAAAGGACCAGGCAGAAACAAATTAAAACATACCCTGAATAAATATTTACTGTTTTTGTTTCATTTGGAAAGCTGTCCAGTTTCTCTGGAAGTCATGTGACTCACTTCCCTCATCATCCCCTAGAAAATACCTGACCTGGCATCCAGAGGGGACCCCCAAAAGCCATTTTGTCCCATACTCTGAAGTAGCGAGCTGGAATGACCACAACAAAAACACATACCTTTCCAGTTCTCTTCACTACCTTAGCTAATTTCATACCTGCCAATCTCCTTTTCCAGCCCAGTTAATTTTTGTCTACTATTATGAATAGAAAATGCATATAAAATAGGAAAGAAATATGGAAGGAAGTGTTTCAGAGACAGAGATCAGAGAAAGAAAACATCCAGAATGGAGGCACAATATTTATGGGATAGATTTTTTTTTATTCCAAAACTTCATTTTGATTACTTTAACATACTTGCCTCATTCTTCCTTTAAAGGAAAAGAAGCCAACTTACAGTGTCTCCACAGATATGCTGGTGAGCCAATGATGTTACTACTTTTCTTTTTTATGACAATGCTTTCCGCAGAACAAAACTAAAGCAGAGATGGGCATGTGTGTCAGAAAGCCAGCCATAGGACTTGGTTATGTTGAATCTCCAGTGTTCTTCTTTCCCTGTGTATATTACGGAGAGAAAATGTGCATTCCTTTGCACTGGTCATTTATTATTTATTTTTATGCTTTAATTATTTGGGGAAATTCCTGACAGCTTTCTCTTCAGCCAGCTTTACTGACAGTCAAGTTTGTACATTAAGGAATGGGAGGACAAAGACCCAATGCCAGCAGAGAGAGCAAATCCCGCATCTCAGTGTTTCTGAATAGTGTAGTTGCACATTTAGAAATAATTTTTGATTTAAAGAGAAGAATAATATATTTGTTGAAAGCGGCACCAATGATGCAGTTTGATCTCTTCCCGAGGAGATGCTTTGCGTGTTTTCTACTGATGAAAAGAAAAGTAGCAGGAATGCATTAGATTCGGGAGTTCTCTTCTTACCCACTTGAAGCACCCTATCACTGCTGCCCGGGAGGACTGGAGACCTTTGTACATGCCGGGAAGAGAAGGTGGTTGGTTCTGGCCCAAGGGCACAGTGGTGTGAGGATAACACCTCAGAAAAGTTAACCTAGCAGCATGAGGATTTACCAAAGCCCATTCACTCAGCACAGGCTCATTTCATTAATTCACTCATAGAGTGTGAGGCACTGTATTTATTAAGTATTAGACTGGGGACTCAAGAATAAATACTTAAACCAGAATAAAAGCTCTAAGATCTTTTGAGCTCCCACAAATTTTCTTAAAGTAGAAAATGTTTGTTTTAGAATTTTACCAAAATTTTTTAAATGGACACATAAACATGGCGGAGCACCCTGCGACGTTTTAAGATATGTAAACATTGTGCAGTGCTCAAGCCAAGACAAATATAACCAGCTGCTCTTTTTTTTTTTTTTTTTTTTTTGCACAGGGAGATGTGTTCTTCTTGCTGATGTATTATTTGTTAGTTTGTTTTCCGGGTATGATCCATAACATTCACATAGCCCAGCCAAAGACTTACTCTTCATCCTGAAGGACTGAACATTTTTGAAACACTCCATCCGAGGTGTTGTTTTATTTTTTCTACTATTCAACTAATACCTCCTATTCCTGGAGAATTTATTCAGGTGAAGGCACAGTTCTCATTACTTAAACCCCATTAATACTATGCCCTATTAAAAAGTGGAAAAATGAGTTGCTATTCCCACTTTACAGATTAAAAAAAAAAAAAAAAAAAAAAAACCCAAGGCTCAGTGGGGCTTAAAATGGCTCCAGAACCAGTTAACAGTAAACAGGGTCTCAGTTGGGTTCAAACGCCTTTACTGTCATGATTTTACTTGTTTTGTTCCTTCTTTCTTAGAATCTTGACCTTAAACAGCAACACAATGACAATTACTATTCCTCTAAATTTATACCAAAGTGGGAAGCTTCTCTTGGTTTTTCCCTTCTTTTATAGCATCTCCCCAGAGGATGTATTTCAGCAGCTTCTGACAATACAATGAGCACGCAGACAGGCATTATCTCCCCCCTTGCTACGCACCAGGACCTCCAGTTTCCTCATTGTCTTGCGCACCACCCTCTTCCCTTTGAAGGGAATCCCATTTTCCCACCTGCATCCATCATTCATCTGTCATCCCACTCAACTGGTGAGGTTTTAACTAGATGATTTTTTTTTAATCTTTCTTGGCTAACCTTGTCGCTCAAGGTCTTTGCTCTGACTACAGGTTTAAAGCTTGTTCATTCTCCTGCCCCCAGCTCACCCCTCCTTGAGAGTAGCAATTAACACAGGCACCTGTTTTGTTGAGTTTTGCTTTTTACATATTAAAGGGCAGAGACGACCTGCTTGGGTTGGTTTGAGCTTCCTTTTCATCTTGTAGGAGCCTCACGACAACATCCACCTGCATAACCTGAGCAGGGTAATTTAGGGAAGGTTTAAGGAGGAAACTTGGAGGTGCTGTTGCTTGGGGTTTGAAGAGAGAAGCATTACAGGGAGAGCACGACCTCTCCTCAAATGCCTCGCAAGCAGCAGATGTACTCTGCCGAAACCTCACCTCCGTCTTCTGATGCAGGGGATGAAAGCACCTCTGAAAAAGAACAAAGACGGGCGCTATCATAAAGCATAGCTTTTCCCCACTGCATCTGAATAGAGGGTATTGCTCTTTCAGTTTCGCTAAGATTACAGAAAATGTAATTACATCCACACTACTCACCTGGGAACCCTGCATGCTCATACAGCTGACAGTGGCTGGGGGAGAAGCTCCCTGCGTAATGTAGACACAGGTTCCCCGACTTCAGCCTGCTTTCCTCAGTTGTAATCCACCCAGGCGGCTTAGGAGAGCTGTATGCCTGTGTGCACTGCTCCAGAATCCCACAGTCGCACCATATGGGAGCACATGTGTGTTTATTTTATAGTGTTGGGGTTCATGGACTGAATGTTCTCCTTTTCCCTTTTTCCTTGTCTGCCTAGAAATCTTGTGACAACCCATTTGTTTTTTTATAAATACAATTTGATTTAGTGCTAGCCTCATTTTCTTTTTACTTTTTTAATAGACATGTAATCATTTTACCTATTATGATGTACGGTGTGGTATTTCAATTTATATAATGGTTAAATCAGAGTAAGGAGCATATCCGTCACCTTGTACACTCGTCACTTCATTGTGGATAAGGCATTCAAAACCCTCTCTTCGAGCTATCTGCATCAGCCAATACATTCTTGGGTTCTAGCTTTATTTTAAAATAGAAGTTGAAACAAGTAATGTGAGTTTGTAGCCTAAATGAAAACTTAAATTTTGACTACTAGGCCATGGTTAGTGCACCAGACCTCAAAAATTCAGTGTAAGTAACATAAATTTCAGATCAGGAATACAAAAGAAATCATGGATTTTGGCTCTGTGTATGTGTATGCGTGTGTGTGCACATTGAGTGAAGAGGTAAAGTTGGTGTAGGAGAATCCTAAGGGTTTAGCAGCTAGTCTTGTCATCTCAGTGGGCACATCTGCTCCACATGGACAAGTCATACCTCTTAGAGACAGGTCAGTGCCTTCATATTGCTTGCTCTTCCAAAAAACAGAGCAAAACCTTTCATTTAAGGTTAGTAAGAAGGACAATGAGCACAGACAATGGAGAGGGAAAGAAAAGGAAACAGTGACAGCAGTGACGAAATAAAGGAAGAATGGCACATTCTCAAGTTGTTAGCAAAGATTAGAAGCAACATAATTAGGAATTTCCAAAGAAGGATTTGTCTAAAGAAAAACAAAATTTCCTAATGTTAAAGAAAACGATGCTGAGAAGCTAAGGAAACATGGGGAGAATTGCAAGCAATAAAAAACAACTTAGTAACAAAAACTAAGAAAGGGAACATATTCCTATGACAATGCTCACTTGTAAATAATAATAGCATATGAATAATGAATAATAAACAATGATTAACGATTCAATCAAAATTACAGTACAACTCTATTGGAAGCTCATGGGAAGCTGAGCGGTGAGTGGAAGAAAACTAAGTTTAGAAACTAAGTCGCAGCTTTATAAAACAAAGATTGTAGCATACATATTATTTAGATATGTGAGTGCATAAATGTCAGGGAAATTCTAAAAAGGAAAAAAAAAAAAAGGTTTCTTTGGCAAGAAAACCACCATGAGTTTGAGGGCAGCCTGGGCTACATAGTGAGTTCAAGGCCAGCTTGAACTATATACAGAGACTCTGTCTCCAAAGAAAATCAATCAATAAATCGATCAATCAATCAGTCAATCAGTCTCCCTTAGTCACCATTTTATCTCCAGTATCTGGGTCAGGGCCTAGGACATAGCAGGTCTTTAATATATAGTGACTGAATAGGAGAAAGAAACAAGTCACGGTACTATTGTAGATAAACCCTCGGCAGAATAAATGGAGCATATAGAGGAAAATACATAGGACAGAATGCAGCTGGTGATGTCCTCTGCCTCTCAAAACAATCAGAACTGCTGAGATGAACCACCTCTCATCCTTCCCCAGTTCCAGAGTCCCCTGTTCCAACAGGAAGGGATAAGAAATAATGATAATTTGGTAGGAGCTATAATGTTCACCATCGTCATTTTTAAAAGTAGCTGTCCTAGTCGCTTCCCTCATTGCTGAGACAAAATACCTAACATACACAAGTTAAGGAGGAAAGGTTTATTTGGCTCACAGTTTGTAGAGGTTTCAGTCCATAATCGGCTGGCTCCAAGGCAGGGTGGCACAGCAGACAGGCACCACAGAAGAAAGAGTTCATGCCAGGCAGAAGGCAACAAAACAAGCAAAGGATCTTAGCAGTTTCTTTTTGTCCCTTTTATATTCTTTGTATGCTATCAGGATTAGGGCAGTGCCAAGCCAATCAGTGGAGTGTTTAGTGATCTCACAGCCTTAAATCCAGCATCACACTCTTTAGATCCAGCCATCTATGAAAAAGCCCCATCTATGAGCACAGGAGGCTTTGGGAGGACATCTATATGCAAACTATAACAGTAGCACTATATGTGCTACTTGTCATAAAATCTTAAAAATCCCCAAATCTGGAGAAATGCCCTTGTCACTATACAGCAGGGGTGTATATGGGAAAGCGTACAGCTTCAAATTAAGACATACCTGAGGGCAGAAACTGATTCTTGCAGTAATTTCTTATTTTGGGAAAGTCATTTCATCACTCTCTGCTTCCTTTCTTCAATGCAATAATAGCACAAACCTTGCAGGAGTTCTAGGAAAATAAGAGAAAAATCTATAAAACACGTCAGTGTAGAGTAGCCATTCAATAAAGGGAGCTATAGTTAAATTAGAATAAAAGTTTCCTGAGACTAAGAAACGTCCCTATTTTGTTTCCGAGAACTGAAACAGCACCTAGCACACGAGAGATGGACAGTGCCTATCTGGTGGATGAGGGAATGAATGAAGGATTCTTTGAAAGGGAAAAGCATTTATTTGGGGGCTGGCATCTTCAGGGTGCATAGTCAAGTTCGGTATCACTTAACATATCATCTTAGATAAACACATCTTTGAGAATCAATTTCCTCACAGAATGGCAATGGTTATCTTCAGAGAAACACCTTGTCTGATCACAGAGTGCATCACCTCAAACATTCTCAGCAACTTCGAGGGTCTTTCCGTTTGATAGTTGCTAAGGCAGTGGAGAAAGGGCCACAAAATTCGTCTCAAAGCTTCCTCAATGAATCCTGGCATTTAGGTGTTTTTCAGGGTTTTTTTCATCTAATCTCCAAAAGCAATAGCTCTACAATCTTTAATCACCGTCCTTTCCCATTAGAAGAATATTTGTCACTAATATTAAGATTTGCCCACGCAAGCTAATCATTTTTGCACAATCCAAGCACTTTTGCCGCCCTAAAAGAAACTGCTACCTTGTTATCCTCGTTAGGTCACAGATATCTGTGTGAGGACAGCTTCCCTGACAACGAGGAAACAATTCAGAACGTTTGAGAACTTTTAATGAGAGGAAGGCGTTTTTCTCTGGAACAGTTGCTTTATTACCTTATCTGCAAAATCAGATTATAATAAGACAAAACTGACAAAAACAGCTTAGCTAATTTTCTAACTCTTTTCCCCACTCTCCATTCCTTCCTTTAAAATATATCCTTTCTGTTCGCCATGACCATCTGGAGAACGTAAACAACCATTTTAGAACCCAGATGCCCAGCCACCAAGCACTGCCTAATTGAGTTACACTGCAGTCAGCTGCACAGAGCCACACCCGCGCCCTGGCGGCTCCACAGCGCGGCTGTCGGCTGTCGAGATTCACAGAGATTCTGAGTTTCCTGGGGGGAGGTGTGCTGCTTCAGGAAGTATCCCTTCTGCCTCCTTCCAGGTTTCCATTTGCTGGCATTTCTCATTGATCTTGGGAAACACATGGCCAGCATCTGTCTGTGAATAACTATTTGTCATTGTGTAAAGCATCTATGAAATGCTCGGTGTATAGAGATTTCCGCAAAACCAAACACAGGCTATGTCTTTTTGGCAGAATTGTTTCTCTGAGCCAAGTTATGAAACAGCTAGGATACTAGAATGCAGGAGATCAGTACAGTGATCCCATTAGAAGTAGAACTGTCCCTTTCATTTAAGCTTAGTTGCTTAAATAATTACTTCCACTTTCATAGTATGTGTTATAGTTTTGCACAAAAAAGAATTCTTAAGTACTGTATCGTTATATATGCACCCTAAGCCTCAGAGTTAGACATCTTATCCTATGCGTGTGTTCAAGAAACTGAGGCTTTTTTGATAGTTGTGGCCTCATCTGGCAATTTCTCAGAGAATTTTATGTATGACTAATTTTGAGGATAGAGAGAATTGATAGCAATTATTTCATTTAATGATAATTTAGAAATAGAATTTTCTTATCCAGATCAAAAGGACCGTTTCCTTAAAGCAGATGTATAACCCAGAACCACTCGCAAATTCTTTCTTTCAACTCACTCAATGAGCACACTAAGCACTTCGAAGCTGTTGGAAGCTGGTGCTAGATGCCCATTTGAGAAGAATTATCTGGCCCCTGTCCTTGAGGAAGTTTCTGGAGTCTAATGTAAAACACAAATATGCAAAAACTAGAACACACATAATGCAAACCCTATAATGTCTCAGAGGCCAGATGTAGAAGCAACCAACTCCCAGAGCAAAGGCGACACCTGAATCTCCTCTTAATGGGTAATTAAGAGCTCTGCACTCTAAGAAAGGTCAGAGGGGCTTCAAGGACAGAGAAGGGAATGTGCACAGGTGGAGAGATACATAAACTCTCACCCTTGAGTAGGATGTGAGGTCTGGTTGGAGCATAGGATTTGGAGGAAGATTCTGGAAGATAAGTCTGGAGCTATGTTGTGGGTCGTAAAGCTTGTATGATCTTAGGCCACACACGGAGCCATGGGAGGACTAAGACAGAAGAGTGACATGATCAGATGGATCACTTGAGATCTGTAACCAGAAGGAAAGCAAAGAAGGTGGCAGTGGGGAGCCAGGGGAACCTCTGAGAAAGGTACTTGGGAAACTATCATTCTGACTGTGTCTAGGGCTTTGGGGGTCATGACCAAGATTTAAAAAAAAAAGTATAGATAATTTAAATTACTTGCTATGATTACATTCTCTAAATTCAATATGAACACTAAATTAGAAAGTAACAGGGCCAGATGCAGTGACCCACACTTGAAATAGCAGCTTCTTGAGAGGCTACATCAAGAGAGTCAGGAGTTTGAGACTGAATCCATTGAGAGCCTATTCCACCCACCACCCACTCGCAAAGAAACAGTATAAATTTGCGAATAGTAAGACATTATTTCTGGGGGAAGTATGTGATTATGTATCAGTGAGCCTGTTTGTCACAACATTTTCATCAACTGATCCAGGTTTTATGTGTGTCTCTGTTTAAAGACAGTTTACTAGATAGGCATTTGACTCATTAACACTGTAAGGCTAGCAGCGCTATGTAACTCTGCCTGAATGAAATCTATCTGATGTATTCTTTTCTCTATGAGGCACGTCACAGCCTTACATGCTGGAGCACTAGACAGCAGGGCGGTGCCATATTTGAAGGCCATTTTAAACAGGGAAATCGTCAAATGCAACCCACAGAACGGCAACATACATGGTGTTAAACAGGCTGTAAAAACGCGATTTTACCCACTAGGACAGCTGAAACAGGAAAGTAGACGGCAGCTTTGTCCTACTTCAGCTCATGTCAGCGGTTTCTCATTTTGTGCCACTTTGTGCAGGTCCACGACGAATTGGCAAAGTACGGCCAGTGCCAAGTTAGGGGTTCCACATAAATTTCAGCGAGTATAGGTAAAAGTGCAAATGTGAAACAGCAAAGAAGAACTGGTGGTACTTTCCATCATCCCAGAGGGTGAGAGAGTTGGAGACATTTGCAGGATAGAAACGTAGGGCACAAGAAAGAGGAGGAGCTGGCAAATGAGCAGGAGCATGGGGGGAAATGGAGGCCAGCGGAGGGAAGGAATTTGAGAAGCAGAACGTGTCCAACAGTGTACAGCACTGCAGGACACACAGTGAGGCCAGACCCTAGGCTGTGGGTGTCAGCCCTTTGTCAGGGAGAAGTTTCAGTTGCATGGACAGTGCCAACAGAAGCAGTGGGACCCTCCTCAGAGCTGGTTACAGGAACCTGGTTACAGGGCGTTCACCATTCTTTCAAGGAGCTATCTGGCTCTGGAGGAACTAGGCAGCCATCAAAGTTATTTGCTTTATTCAGTAAATATTCACTGAGCATCACGATGGGTCAGACATTCCTCAAACATGAGTGACAGAATAATATACTCAGTAAGCAAAATTCCTGTCCGCGTGGAGTCTCCATTCTATTGTGGGAACTGTTGAATAGATCAACAAATAATAATATAATGCTAAATGCTAACTATGCTATGAAGACAAAGCAATATAAAGGGAAAGGTATTGAGGGAAGTTGCTAATTTATCTAAGGTGATCCTGATGGGATTTGTACAAAAGCCTGAGGAAGGGTGGGAGTGATTCTAACGCTCCTCTCAATGAGCATCCTAGACCGAGGGCACCAGGAGGAAACGGCCCTGCCCCCACAGGAGCATGTGCAGTGTGTCCCAGAAAGTGGGATGACCCTACATGGCTGGGAAAGTGAGCAAAGAGGAAGAGGGTACCAGAGACAGTCACAGGACCACAACCATAGCTATCCAGAGTTAGCCAGGGAAAGAGCCACAGGAGCTGAGAGGAGGGAGAAAGCGCTGACAGCAGGCGGCATCAGGAAGACTTAGAAGAGCAAATCCGACGTAAGCTGAGAGCAATGAACTAAGCTATTTGTAAGTGCCCAGGAGTTAAAAGACCATCACTTTGTGTGTTATGTGGGAAAAAAGAGCGAAAGTGATTTATGCCAATCTGGCTGGCGTAAAACCTCCTTCAAGGATGACTGGGAGGAGACTTTGGCGGGTAGGCAGGCTCATTATGGGAGATCGTGAAGGGTAAGCTACCGCACAGCCACACAGGAGTGTAAAGTCTTGCAGTGGAAAATAACATGCCACGGAAAGCTGAGGATGGTGGTGGCATGTGTTTGGGATGAACGGAAGAGAAGCTAGTCAGAGGCAGGGAGACACATTAAAAGAGGGTTGTGGTAGTCACGATGGTGATCTCATTGTTATTGAATAGGGGTCTTAGCTGGGCCTGGTGGGGCACACCTGTAATCCCAACACTCAGGAGGCTGAGGCAGGAGGAACATTGTGAGTTTGAGACCAGCCTGGCTACCAAGTGAGCTCAAGACAAGCCTGAACTGCATAGCAAGACCCTGTCTCAAAAACAAAACAAAACAAAAAACCCAGGATCTCAGAGGTATGTTTTGGGTTCTAGGTGTCCTGAACAAATAATTGTGCAGAACACACAAAAACAGTAATGAGTAACATTCACAAAAAAAGGCAAACACAGAGTACTTAAGTGAAGTGAAAGTATACTTCACAGAGTGGAATGGACCAGTGAGACCAGCCTGCAGCCCTAACAGGGGCAGGTACTGCATCTCCTAAGGCCCTGGGATTATGGAAAGCTCTACATCTGGGCACTCACAGGAGTCATGGCCCAAAAAGGTAGCTAAGTTGGCCCATCCACCGGGAGGGGTAGTTCTGACCAGTCAAGGTCTTTAGAAGAAGTGTCATGGCGTCCAAAGTCCACTGGAAGGGGGAGATCAAAACTGTGATGCAAATAAGGTTGTACACAGGCCAGGGTGATGTACTTTGGGTTTGCACATGCCAGGGGGTCTTTGTGGGAACAGAATGAACTTTATCTCTTAGTTTTCTGGTAGTATGACATGGCCCTCCCTGCTCTCTCTGGTTTCTCAATTCTTGGGTTTTTTGAGGGGGAACATCTTTTTTTTGGTTTTTTGTTTTGAGACAGGATCTACTTCAAGCTGGTCTTGAACTCACTATGTATGCCAGGATAGCCTAGAATTTGCTGTGATCCTTCTGCCTCAGCCTCCCAAGTGCTGAGACTACAGGCTGCACCACCACGCCCAGTTTGGTTTCTCAACTTTTATCCTGTGGCTTTCTGCTGTTTACCAGTCCTTGTTATGTCTCCTACCTCAGGAAGCCCCGTGGTCAAGGTCCTTGCAGCTGGAGTAGAAAGATAACAGCAAACATTATTGTATTAGTCAGTTTTTCTTCACTGTGACAAAATACCCAGAATCCACAATTTTAAAGAGGAGAGGTTTAGCTGGGATCACAGTTTCAGAGGTTTTCAGCTCAATGGTCAACTTGCTCCAAAGCAGAACATTAAGGAGGAATAACACCGTGGAGCAAGGCTGCTCAATTCATGCTAGGCAAGAATCAGAGCAGGGCACAAGTGCCAAAGAAGAAGGTGCCAGGGACCAGATACAGTGCTCCAGGTCACACCTCTATGACCCTCCCCCCACACACACACCCAGAATTGTGCTTTCCTACTCTCTGGAGTGTTTCTTATTCCAGGCCAGCTGACACATCATGATAAATGTTCATAATTAAGAAAAGACAATGGCCAAGATTTAAAGACTTGGCAATGGGGAGGTACAACTAAAAGGATGCTGGCACCATTGGCAGATATCAGAAGGGCAAGGCAAGAACAGGTTTCTGGAGTGAATGAGGAGAGTGGTTAGAAATGTGATAAATAGTTGGACATCAGATGAAGATAACCTAACACAGTTGATGTCACAGGATGAACACTGAAGAAGAGCCTTGAGGGTAAAATCCTGGTCCGACTCACTCTGAAGAACTGCACCCCCACACACACCAGCACGGTAATTGGAACTCTACGATAAGAGATTGTTACATGAATGCAAAGAAAGTGTTCTGTGAACTGGTGCTTGCTCTGCTAGAGGAAGGTGCCGAACTTTGAAATGTGACAGTATCTGGTGGAAGAAGAAAGGAAAAATAAAAAGCAAAGGAGCAATTACAGAGCAGTCTAGAAGTTGCACAAAGTTATGCTGTGCTCATTTGTGAAAAGAACCAAGTGGATAGGAATTCCCAGAAGAAATTCAACGCTTGGAAATGTAGAGGCTACCACTGAGCCCGAAGGGAATACATACTGTTCATTGTTATTGAATCCCACAATACGGTGTAAATAGAGGTCACTTGGGGAAAAGAGGAGTCCCCACAGTTCTCTGCAATAGGTGAAAAAGGTGAATTTCTTAAGGAGAGAAGCCCTGAACCACATCAGAATTGTAAGCTTCTAGCCTTGCCTCCGCTATGGTTCCATGGAGAATTTTATATGGCTCTTACACAGCTTTATTTAGGACTGGAAGGGAGCCAACTGTCTATTGTTCAAGTTCACATTTTAGCTGATGATGGAAATTCACACATTCTGTACAAGGCCATCCTGAGGAGCAGTCCTCAGTGTGGGACTTTGGCAAAAAATCCTACATTCTAGGACAAACATGCTTTCCAGAGAGGCAAAGATGCTGAAAACAAACAAACAAATCAGCCAGCCAGAGAAATGGATCTTTGTCTTAAGTGTTTACCACAGGGAAGATATCTGCTGAAAGGTTTAAGAGTAGTGATAAGCATCATGTCCCCCCTCCATTAGTTATTTTGCTGCATTAAAAGAGAGATACCGCCACATTTTCCTGGTGTTTCCTGGTGATTAGAATGGGAGACCCACCTTGCTCCCTCCCTACAAGCTGCACTTTCCTAACTTAGAATCCTAAAAAGAAATTAAGTAAGTCTCCAGTATTCATGCAAATGTATTTTAAAATTTTGAGAATCCAACATGAATTTGAGGAAAAAAAAAATAGTTTTTTTACCTTGGGCCTCTACCTAGCCTTACTTTACTTTGTAAAATAAGGGTTATCATGCTCTCTGGTGTTGCAGCAAAGATAAAATGTGCGTTTGCAAAAGACAGATCTCTTGCAAATGAGCAGAAGATCTAGAGATGGAGGAAAGGGAATGAGAATGGAAAGGAAGAAGAAGTAAAAAGAATTAAGATATGTCGTATATATACATATCTATATGTATATCAACACCCCATGATGAATGTGATTATTATGTATTGCATGTACAAATAAAAATAAAATTAAAGAAACATTGCATGTTGTCATCTCCATAAGAAAATTATCCCTACCTATCCAATCTAGACAGCCTCTCTGTATTAAGTACTATAATTAAAGTCTTTGCTTAGCATTTATTATCTATTGTGTTTGTTGACTTCTTTAATATCTGTGTCACCTGAGCAAATCATTAGCCCCAAAAGAACAATGACTTTGTCACCTACTGTATCTCTGATACAAGATGCTTAGCACATAGTAAGTGCTTGCTAAATATCCACCGAAAAAATAAAAGGAGATGCTTATTAAATGTTAATTCTCTTCTTGCCCCTCCCTCCTAAACTCACAGAGTGTGTGTGTGTGTGTGTGTGTGTGTGTGTGTGTGCATGTGTGCATGCACACATGAGAATGCCCATGCGTGTTGTCAAAATATAAGGTGAATATTTAATTTCAGATATTTAGTACACTAAAAGATACACTTATTATTCTTGCCACTTACTGAAACAGTCCTGGAAGTCCCTTCTGTGAATGTCTTCATGACATACTATATAAAAAAATACAGTGGCTGGCATTGCAAAGCACCATCCAGTGGAAAGGCGAGCTTGTGAAAACATTATGGTGTTCCTCACCCACCTTATTCACTGGATCTAATGCAGTGCAACTTCTGCCTCTTCCTCGAAGTTAAAAGCGACCATGAAAGGTAAATGTTTTAAATCAACTCAGAGCATTGAGACAACCATGATGACACAACTGAAGACACACATGACAGAAGACTTCCAGAACTGCTTCAGAAAGTGGCATCAGTGATGGAGTAAGTGTCTGTGAAGTGAGGGGAAGTATGCTGAGGGAGGGTTAACGGCATGTGCCTTTAACTGTAGTACATTATTTAAATTTAAACACTCACTGTATGTTTTGACCATGTCTCATTTGTACACATTTTGTTTTTCACATGGAGTTCCTTACACAATTGAGTGACAAAGTGGGGATATATGAATTACTGCTCTTGAGGTCAACGTTGAATTTATTCTGTTTACACTGTGTATAGAGTTGCAATGGCGATTTCCTCTCTGTTTATATTAAGTTATGTAATACATACACCCAGCATGATATCGGTGCATGAATAGGTACTTAAACATGCTAATTTCCTTTCGTTTCTGTTATATGCACTCCCACTCATAATATATTTTGGATTAGAAAACAACTGTTAGAAAAACACTAAGAAGAACTTTACAAACTCTGATTCCCACAAAAACTAAGTGAGACGTTAGCCTTGCTGCCTGGTTTCCTTCAGCACGAACTTATTCTTTTAGCTCATGGAAAATGTCTTCTGCCGTAGTATTTCTAATGTGCTTTTAGTTCTTTCTAAGAAAAGCTGCGCACAATTCTGCCACAGATTTTTTTTTAATTTTATTTTAAAGACAAAAGAATGGAGACATATGAACCAGAAAAGCCATAAACAATACAGAAAATACAAAGTTATACAGAATATAGTAGGGAATTAGAACTGGATGTTGTATTACATAGTTATCTTCACATTAGTTAACACAAAAACATTAAAGGAAATGCCAAATTATGGATAAGATAGTAGGGAA